>PVJS01063154.1:0-10554 GCA_004027185.1 Glis glis | reverse complement strand
AAAGATAATATCTTACATGACCACAAGCTCTAAAGGTCATATAAGTGCTGCCTGTCCAACTCTGCCCTCTAATCACAGAGCACCTCCTAAAGAGGCCCATGAAATCAACATGATAAGCTTTCTGAATTGACAGCTGACATCAAGCAACAGGTCTTATGCCAAGGTGGTTTTTTTTAAGGCACTGATTCCAACTCTGTTAGCACATAAGAATTGCCTTTAGGGATTTTTTAATACCCAAGTCCAGCATAAGAGACTTTGCATGTCATTTTTTATTGTTATTTTGGTTGTTGGTTTTGATCTGATGTTAGGCTCAGGTGTCAATATTATTTAAAAGGGTCTTTAGGTGATGGCAATGTGAAGACAGGTTGAGGATCATTAATCTAAAGCAATCATTACTCATATATGGTCCACAGACCTAGGGCTAGTCAGTGAGCTATGCCACTAAGCACATGTTTTGTTTAGTTCAGCTGACAATATATTTCATGGCAAGACAGCACTACTTCTTGATTGAGGAAGCAGTACAGTATTTATATTTTGGCATGAGCTCCTTATCTAGTCATGGACTGGTAATAAACAATCTTAGACCCAGCACTGATCCATGGACTGCACTTTGAGTAGCACATAGTAGGTGGAGTCAGAGAAGAATGGAATTTAAATCATTTTCAAAAGTGTGTTACTCATCAAAGCTCAGGTTTAATAGAAATACACTGCTCAGTGAAGCCAGCATAGCCTTTCCCAAAGTGTATTTGTAGGACATTAATAGGGACCAAGAGTAAGAAATTTCCAGTAGTTAGAAGATGTTGTTTACCACTAAATTGCCCCTAATATGCAAGCTCCTCAAAACCTTCAATAGAGTCATATGCATCATGATTCTCTAGAAGGGTATGCGATTTGGGAAACATATATTTGACTGCAGAATCTGTTTTCATAACGATATCTAATATGACCAGTATTTCATGAAATTAAATTGGGAAACATTATCTGATAATAATTTGAGAGAGAGAGAGAGAGAGAGAGAGAGAGAATCGTTCATTCCTGAATTCTCAATTAGGCAAGTGAGTTGTTTAAAAAAAAAGATAGGGTAGACATTGGAGCAGGTGCAGCAGCACATTCTTGTGTATCTCCTTAGTAAACAACAACAACAAACCTTCCATCCATTAGGGTTTGGCCTTGATTTGAGGAATCAGCAAAAACTCATTTAGGCTATGCCTTGATGGATATGGAACATAGTCTAGCTGGGTCCCACCATGTTAAGTCAGAAGGGAGGGTGATAAAAATGGTTTATCAACTACTGTGAAAAGAAAAAAAGGTGTGATGGACATCTGGGATTCCCCTCCTACCCCCCACAATTTGGGCTATTTTTTGTTTTGTGGTACTGGGGTTTGAACCCAGAGCATTCTACCTCTGAGCTATGCCTATAGCACTATTTTATTTTTTGTTTTTGAAACAGGGTCCCACTACATTGCAGAGAGTCTTTCTAAGTTGCTGAGGCTGGCTGCAAACCTGTGATTCTCCTATCTCAGCCTCCCAAGTACTGGGATTACAGATGTGTACGACCATGCCAAGTTAATTTTGGCTATTTTGAATAAAGCTACTATAAACATTTTGTGCAATTCAGCAGTATATTCATGATTAAATACTACTATGCAATTTAAAAAGTATTGACAGATGCAACATGTATAAATCTCAAAAAACGTATGCTAAATAAAAGGAATCTTGTGAAAAAGAAAAAGAAAACAGCAAGTAGAGGTGCTGAGACATCACAGTCCAGGTGCATGTTGGCAAAATGATCTTTCATATAATGGGTCTATGGAGGGCAACACCATATAGATGGATAATTTTAAGAGTTTTTTTTTCAAATACAGTACTTAGATTTGGACTTTGACTTAAGAGCAAAATCACCACTATATACTATCCTTCATCCAGTAAACCTTTCAGAGCCCTTTCCTAGCGCAGTGTAATATCAAACAAAATTCCTGAAACAGGTAATCAATGCTGGATTCACATGGCAGAAAGATTTGCTCCTAATATTAACTAAGGAGAACTTGGACAAGAAAGTTACAGAGAGAGACTACATTGTCTCATAAAAACATCACCACCATGATGGGAATGCCTAAGCTCAAAGGAGAAGGGAAGCCTGTCGCTTTAAAAAAGGAATCATATTTTTCAAACAATGAATATGAATAGTGATTAGTTTCTACTGTAAAAGCCAGCCTGGAGACTGAATTGAGCAGCATATATTGAATAAGAGAATAAGAATGCCCATCCTGTCCTGAAATTGAATTACTGGCTGCTAAGTATACTTCCTGGATTAGATTATGAGTTTTCCAGAGCATAGAAGCTATCCCCGAAATATGACTTAATTTCACATTTGCTGCCATAAGGTGGAGAAATAGGAGAGAACAGAGAACAAGTTTTAGTGCCATTGCTAGTTTCCTAATGTTATTATGGCACAACAAGATGTCTTCTAAGAAATAACTAATATGCAACCAGGAGAAACACATTGGAACACTTTGTAAGGAGAGGCTAGTGTTTACTCATTGCTAATCAAAAAGACCTCCAGATATCCGACATTTCTTTAGATGAATATTTCTGTCATTTTTGGGACTCTGCAATTAAGTTGCCATTTGCATCAATGAGTACGGAAAGCCATCTGACATCATTTTGTCATCTTTTGGGTCATAAATCAAAGGCAGGGTAACTTTGCGATAAAGTCATAGTTACTTTGGAATAAAATGGTGAAAAATAAGGTCATTTTATCTATTCATAATTACCCAAACATATGGCCCCATGTTTTTCTAACAAAATAATATTTCCTCAATTCTCATTCTCAAGGGGACAGACATGAGACCCAGCTATATTTTTCCTGAAAGACATTTCAGGTATCAAGTATCAGAGGTTGTTAACCAATTCAAACTTAATGACAAAAGGATTTAATAACAGCAGTTGAGATTCATCAAACTGCCTACTAATTCAAATTAATACTGACCTATTTTCCAAAAGGAAAATTAGTATTAGTGTGAGAAAGGCACAACAGGAGACAACAAATTTCGAAAAGATGAAGAAGAAAAGAAAAAGATTTCTGTCAGCATGACCTGTAATAGCCCTCTTTCTCCTCTCCTATGATTTAGGCAAGACTGATATTCTTGTTCACATATACTCTTTCTGGAGTAACAAAACCAAGGCATTATCAGAGTAATATCATTGTTAAATTTACAAATATACCCAGCTAACCTTTGACACAGGATTTTGCTTTCTCTTGGTTGGTGAAATTTGTGATACTTTATCACCCATCATGAGCACAGATTCTCTTTTCCTCCAACTATAGCCACTATGGTTGGATACCTCTCCAAATGAAAAAGGTTATGCATGTCCTGTGGGAGATTTATTTACATACCATACATATCACATGTATTATTTCATATACATATATCACATATATATTTCATATATATATATTTCATATATATATATTTCATATATATATATATATATATATATATATATACATCACATGAAATGTGTGTGTGTGTATCACATGAAAATAGTACTATAGGTAAGAGACCAAATGCCTGATTAAAATATGGTGGCAAGCCAGGGTGGTGGCACACTCCTGTAGTCCCAGTACTTGGGAGGCTGAGATAGGAGGATTGCAGGTTCAAGACCAGCCTCAGCAACTTAGCAAGACCCTCAGAAACCTAGTAAGACCCTGTTTAAAAAGAAAACTAAAAAGGGTTTGGGTACAGCTCACAGGTAGAATGCCCCTGGATTCAATCTCCAGTACCTCCCCCCATAAAAAGGCAATGGCAAATATATTAGTAATATTTTCTTCTATCACATTTACTCCTTCAAATTCACCATTATAATCAGAATTTTTAATCCTAAAAGTATTTCAACTCTACTTGTAATCTTGTGTCTCTTGGTGTGATTCTTTTTAACAATCTTCAAACATCAGCAAAAGCCCAATGAGTGCCATTTAGGAAGCAGCAGCTATACTGATAATAGATTGGCTTCCAGGAGTTACTCTAAATCAGTGATTTCATTTGGCACACATGGCATAGAGAGAAAAAATGAACAAAGGAACAAAACTATGAAGATTATACTTTCTCTTGCCAAAAAGCCTCCTAGAACAGTAAGAAAAAGATTTTGGTAATGATCTCCACTCTCCATGCAGCTTTCTTTTAACAAAGGACATTGCTGGTACTGGGCCAAATTAGACTCTCAGATATTTGTATGTGCTTCTTCAGCCAAATTCCAGCACTCACATAAGTACTCACTTATATCATAAGTGGTTTTTATGGAAATAATCACATCACTGGAAATCACAAGTATTTGGAACAGATTTAAAAATTTGTTTTGGAATAGTCTGTTCATAAATAGAAACCCACTTCTAGCAAAGTATAATTTGGCCTTAGTGTATCCTGAAAAGCCAGTGAGATATTTCTGTCCATATATATATATATATTTTTACATGGATTCTGAGGGCCCTGGACATAATCCAAAAATGCCTTAAAATGATAGATGACTGGGAACAATGTTAACTAAATTATCTGTACCGAACTTCAGGTGATCATAGACTATGGAAATAACCTGGTCCTTAAAAGAACTGCCAACCAAAAGAAACACCAAGGCTTTGTCTATACCAATACAAAATAGTTTGATTTTGTTAACTCTGTAGGGTAAAAGCAAATTATTTTCAGCTTTATCATAATGCACATAGACCTTTGTTGACCTAAAACTACCACTCTATAAACACCACCTCATTAAGAAGAGATCATACTGGCAGGTTAACATTGCACAGACCAAATATTGGATGGCTTAACCATTGCCTTTTCCACAGTCAATGACAATTAAGGTCTCATGCTTTGGCACAGAGATCATAAGAGGGAATATCTTTTCAAACTCCTCCCCATGAGAATAAAATGTTTCAATAAATATACCCCTAATTATAACAAAATGTTACAGCAACTTTGAGAGGAAACTGAATATTGTACCTCAAAGCATTTGAAAAACAGTCTTGCAAAAATCTTCCAGGTTGCCAGAATGGCCACTGAACCCTTCCAAGCCCACAGTTACTTCACCTCCTGGATATGGCAAGCTTCTGTATCTTACATAATGAAAGCATGTTAATCTCTCATCATTGTTTCCTTATTTATTCAAAATCTGTTCCACGGTGTTTTCTTTTGCCCTCATCTAAGGTCTTCTGTATCCTGGTAATCTGTACAGAGATCAAGTGTTTTCATTTGGAGATATGGGTTTACTATTAGCTTCTGGACCCTTGTGAGCAACAGTACAGCATGATTATAAGTAGTATTAAAATGTCACCCCAGAAAACCTCTAATGAATCTAACAGTATTTACAACTAATTTATAGGAATAAAAAGGGAAATGTTAGCTCCAATATCCCAAAAGGACCTGGCAGGAGGAGAAGACCAAGAAAAATCTTCAATCTGAAAGAAGACAGGATGCCCATCATCAAAGTATGTAAGTGAAAACAAGACAGTCACATTCAACATGATGGCAGCCACTCAACATAGGGATAAAATGACAGATTAAAAACTTTCCAAATCTTGTAGAAGAGAGTTAAACTGCTACCCACTTTTTAAAGAAATCTTCATATCTGAAAACATTCACAGCAATATTCACAATAAACTTCCAGATGGTACTTGAAAACTAACAGATTCTGTCAAAAGTATATGCAATACAAGATGTGGCATTAAATTTAGTTATTCAACTGTTTTTAATGCAAAGTATTATTAAAACAATTTTAAGTTTCTAAACAATCGCTTGACTAAATTTAGCCAGTGGCTTCTTCAATGGCTTATTTTTCTTACCCAAACCAAATTCTATTTTTCAAGCTAATTTGCAAGTACAAAAACAGTATTTCTCTGTGTGTATACATGCATATGTAATTTGAGAGAGAAGAAAGCAGAAAATAATGGAATGCATTATATATAGTAAAGTAATTGCCACTGGTTAACTTTTTTGTATCAGTAAGGGCAAAATTGAGTTAGTATATTTTCTACTAAACTACCAAAAGATTAATTTTACTCACTGTAAAGGGTCATCACTTGCACGTGCAGATGAATAAGGGTTGACATCAGAACTCAGACCCAAAGTAGATAGCTTGGACACCAAAATTATGGACAGAAAATAAATGCAAATGCTCTACTCTATTGCTGAAACAGAACTGAACATAGACACATACAGGAGTCTCAGTTTCTGCCAATAAACACTTAAAACTCTATTTGGAACAAAGAGAAGGAGAAATTTTGAGATGTCAAATTTTGTTCCCAAAGCTATGGACTGAAGTTCACTTGGAGTACTTTCCTTACATACCAAACTTCAAACAAAACCAGGTGGCAGTGTTTTCCAGATGAGAAAGACAGCTGTAATGAGGATTCATTACATTCATTAATGTTGCAAAGGAGGCAACTTGAAGCAGGAACAAAGTCACTTTTAGAAAACATACAAGAACCATTTATGCCAATGTGTATTCCAACTGCCAGAGGACAGATGAATTTTGTCACTTCCAATGTTATTCACTGGAAAACTGCAATCTTATTTGATACGAGGTGAAGATGGGCTAGTCTACTATAAGGAATTGGCATACACATTATAATACTCAAATGTCATTTTGGAAGTTGAAATGTACACAGATGGCAATAAAATTACCACATTTTATTTGTAATATGAAAAAGTCCTGTTTGATATAACTAAAAATATTGGAAAAAATGAATAAATACACTTTCTGACCAGACGAGGTACATTAGATAGATTTGTGACATGGATTGGAATGAATACCTTATTGATCTGAGTTTAAGTAACAGCAGGTAGAATTTTCCAAACCTGTACTTGAGCTGAAAAGAAGAACAAACTACATACAGTCTCCTGGAGGCATGCATTTCACTATGGCAAGGTGCAACTGGACGTGCATTACATGGGAAGCCTGGGCCACCTTCAGCAAACTAAGTGGATTATGAGCATTTTTCCAGTGCAGTGCAGAAGCGTTATGGAGTGGAGGAGAGTTGGCAAATTTGAAACGCTCTTCTCATTAGTTCATTTTAGAAGGGTCATTCCTCAGCTAGCTGCTGCTTCAGGAATGCAAGGTGATGGGAACAGACTTGGCCAGATGTTGGCTACAGGAGTAAGCAACTTTGGCAGCCCAAATAGGAGAGTGTCGTGACACCAACTGAAAATGTTTCAGCTGCAAAAAAGCAGGAGGATGCTGCGTGCTGTGCTAGAGATGACTGTTTTATACAGTGTCCCATCTGAGACTGCATAACACATTCACCGGGGAGCCAGGGGGCTTCCTAGTTAGAGCAGGGGCCGAACAAAACACAGCACACCAGAGAGCAATGCACAATCCGAAAAGAAAAAAAAAAGGAGAGAGAAAGAAAGAATGAGAGAAAACAAGCAAAACACGCGTCTGTCGGGCACAAACCTTCGGGCTCTGTGTTTTCTTTGTGGTGTACTTGCTTCAGCGGGCAGCAGAAGATTTCGTGACACTTAGCACGAAAGGGGGACTCTTTTTTCTTTAATTCCGCAGATTGGATGGAATCTTGCCGTAACATAATGTATTCCTGTGTGCCAGGGGGGGCGTCATCCAGAACTGTGGTCACCACATAACAAAATGAACTCAAGTTAGCGCTTCGTGAAAGCAGCGAACATCTTACACCAAACCTACTCCCAGGAAGATTAATGAAACAACATTCCTACACAAGGTCTCAAAGAAACACATCAGTAACTTGGTGATTTTATTTTTAGGGGAGGAGTCTATACTAAAGTCCTGAAACTAGCTACTCAATTATGCATACCTTTTTTGCTAGTACAATTAAATTTTAACAGCATTAAGTTGTATCTATGGTACAAATATTTTAATATTGATATGCATGTTGGGTCTAAACCCATGTAGAACTCATGCTTCAATTTGAGGTGCAATATAAATATTTACAGGTGAAACTGGCTAATGTTGAGCAATTATCAGCGACTTAGCTTATGTTTCTTTTCTTGTTGTGTGCCTGACTTCCAAGTAGTATATACTAGGTGATTTCCAAAGAGAACTGGGGCCTTTGTAACTATCCTTTAGATATTCAAACCCCTTAATGAAGACAAGAGATTCCAGTGGAGAGCCTAATAATCAACAATGGATGAAAGACCTACCTCATTAGATTGTAGAAAAGCAGGGACTGGTTTACTGATTTTGACCTTAGACACACACCAGTCTCATCTCAGTCCTCATTTTCTTTGGAGGCCCCTTGCGTGTTTCCTAAGTAGGATTGTGAATTACCAGTGATTTTTCCCCTGCAAAAACCAGACGTCTGCCTTCATGGGGTCTACTGTTATATGCTTTTGTCTGAAAACCACCCACCTAAGTGGGTGCAAATTTGATCTGCATTTGCAGAAACAGGGAACTAACCCCAGAATGGAGTTTTGCTCCTTCACACCCTTCCCAATGAGGCAATTCCATTTCACCAGGAGTGAGTCAGTGCCTCCAAAAGCTGTGATTAATGATGTCCTGACTCATTCCTCTCCCCCAAATGCATACAATTAACATGCATTTTGGAGGACTGATACCACCAGCAGCTTTCTTATGGGGAGAATAATGCTGCAGTGTTTGTAAAAAAAAATGAACAGCTTATGGCTGAATTTAGATGGCATCTGAAGTTTCTGTATTTGGCAAAACACCCCTAGCTCATTGGCTCTGATCTTCATGGACTTTAAAAATTTGCCTTCATATTGAGGGAAATGGTACATAAACCAACATAACTTTTAAAGTTATATTATGAATTTAGAACAAGTTCTTGATAGACTGCCTGTATATGGAATTGTTGTCTTCCTTTATAATCATTAAATTATGCAAGAAGGTGATGAATATTTTAGTCAGTTCTCTATTTTCCTTTCATTCAGCAGCAGTAATCAAAAATATATAGATATACCACCACAGCTTTTCCCGGCACAGAGTTCCCTTCATCTACTAGGAACATTATTATAACTTCTTAGAATCTTGTTGGTGAATGCACATCTTTGCTAGCAACAGCTGCTATTCAAAACATGTGCAACCATTTCCTGCCATGAGCAGATAGTTATGATAATATAGACAGTTATCAAATACCAGTATCACAGCTGAAGACAAATTCTGATTTTACCATCCAAAATATTTAAAGAAAACTCCCCAAATTGGAACTCTTTAAAAAATACAACCACCCACGATTATATGAAAACTGAGAAATTCCATTTTCATGAACTTCTATATAGGAAATATATTTTAAAATTAAAGGGCAATTGTAGAATAAGAAAGAAAAAGTGACTTTTGGTCAATGCACAGAGAACTTGTTATTCAAGTATACATGATAAATATCAGTAAATTGCCTTCCATTTTCATTGTTCAGTATCAACAATGATGTCACAAATGGGGATTTCTGGAGATTAATGGTGGACCAAAGCTAATAGCCTTTGGCTGACTCTCCAGCCATCAGCTCTTCCCAGCTGGTCATTAATTCCCAGAAAATGCCTTTCACTGCCATCATTATTGTTTAATTAGTTACAACTGGTTATCTGTAATGTACAACAAAATTCTAGTGAAAGCGATAAGCTGACTGATACAAAAGCTAACCCCAAAATTCATCATGATGAGGAAAGCATGAAGGTCACAAAAGTGCAAGATAATTGCTTTCCACAAAATTCCCTCTCTCCTGTTCTTTCTTCAAATTGGATTTAGCAAGTGCAAAAGGTGCCAAGAGGAGAGCATTTAAGGTGCCATCTGAGTAATAACTACAGGCACAGAACTTTTCCTTGAAAATAGTGAACATCTGGGAGTTAATGGCTCAACTTTGGGTCTCAGGCTGTCTCTACTCAATTCCTCAAATCAGTCAATTTGGGCAACAGGAAAAAAGAGTAGTCAATCTAAAAGGAACTTGGTTTTTGTTGACATGTGAGCAAGACACATTTTGGATTTTCTAACCAGAAGTGGCATTGTATAAGCAACACCTCACGTGCGTCTATAAAATCTCTGGTCTTGAAGTTATTATGGAGGAAAAACTGAAATTATTACATCAAATCAACTTCTTCTCAGGGCTCCCTCAAGTAGGAGAGTGGCTGTATGTGTAGTGGACAACCACAGAAAGGAGATTTCTCATGGGATTGAAGCACTAAGGCAGGTGGGTACCTTCATCCCTAAGGAAGGGATGAGGATGCAATGCTTCTAAAGGCCACAGCTCTAGAAAGAGGAAAGGAGGCTTGCAAATAATTCAGCTAATCAAAACAGGGAAAAGTGAATACTTCTTTTCCTGGATTAATCCAGTGTATTCAGCCATTCTCCCCTTTCCAATGCACATGACTTCTATCTTCTGACAACCACTTCTCCCTCTGTTCATTTGAACCATTTGTTCACACTTCATCCAGTGACTACCTTTCCAACAACACATTTATCCAATCTTGGAGGTGGGCAAAAAACTCCACTGATTAGGTAGACACTGGACTTATACAAAACTTCCTCCTGTTTCAGAGGTTCAACTTGACTCTACATGACAGATAAGGTGGTATAAAAGTGGTT
>PVJS01063153.1:0-10554 GCA_004027185.1 Glis glis | reverse complement strand
GAAATCTCAGGGTAGTTTTGATTTGCATCTCTCTGATTGCTAATGAAGTTGAACATTTTTTCATACATTTATGGGCCATTTGTATTTCTTCTTCTGTGAAGTGTCTATTTAGTTCACTTGCCCATTTTTTGATTGGGTTATTTGTTTTTTTAGTGGTGATTTTTTTAAGTTCTCTGTATATTCTAGATATGAGTCCTCTATCGGAGGAGTAGCTGGCAAAAATCTTCTCCCATTCTGTCGGCTCTCTGTTGAGGTTCTTGATTGTTTCCTTTGCTGCACAAAAGCTCTTCAGTTTAATGCAATCCTGTGTATTGATCCTCATTTTAGTTTCCTGTGCCTTTGGGGTCTTGTTGAGGAAGTCTTTACCTGTGCCTATGTGTTGAAGTGTTGGGCCTATACCCTCTTTGAGTAGCTGCAAGGTCTCTGGTCTGATTTCTAGGTCTTTGATCCATCTTGAATTGACTCTTGTATAAGGTGAGAAAGTGGGGTTTATTTCTATTTTTCTGCATATGGTTAGCCAGTTTTGCCAGAACATTTGTTGAAGAGGCTATCTTTTTTCCAGTGGATGTTTTTAGCCCCTTTGTCAAAAATCAATTGGCTGTAGGTGTGTGGATTTGTTTTGGAGTCTTCTATTCTGCTCCATTGGTCTATGTGTCTGCTTTTGTGCCAATACCATGCTGTTTTTATTACTATGGCTTTGTAGTATAGTTTGAAGTCAGGTATTGTGATGCCTCCTGCATGGTTCTTGTTGTTGAGAACTACTTTGGCTATTCTGGGTTTTTTGTTGTTCCAAATGAATTTAAGGTTCTTATCATGAATGGGTGTTGGATTTTGTCAAATGCTTTTTCAGCATCTATTGAAATGATCATGTGATTTTTGTCTTTAGTTCTGTTTATGTGGTAGATTACATGGGTTGTTTTTTGTATGTTGAACCAGCCTTGCATCCCTGAGATGAACCCGACTTGGTCATGATGTGGTTTTAAATGCGCATTGCTAGTATTTTGTTTAGAAGTTTTGCATCTAAGTTGATCAATGATATAGGTCTGTAGTTTTCTTTTCTTGAGCTGTCTTTATTTGGTTTTGGTATTAGTGTGATGTTGGGTTCATAGAATGTGTTTGGGAGAGTCCCATTTCTTTCTATTTCACAGAATAGATTGAGGAGTATTGGGATTAGTTCTTCTGTAAAGGTTTTATAAAATTCACTTGGGAAACCAAAGTGAATAGCCTTTCCTGAATGGTTATTCTCACTTGCTTGGTATAATGTCCATTTGCAGGCCCAATTTTTAATCTCTGGGCGGGGGGCTCAGTCGCTGCTGCAGGTTCTGGTCACAACTCCGGGCCCTGGGGACTCTCCCGAGTATGGATCGAACTGCTGCTCGCACCCTTCGCTGCTGCTCTGCAGTGCTGGTTTTAGAAGAGCTCCCTGGCTTCTTTGTTGGTGGCCTGTAGAAGCCGCACTGCCGGTTGCTGTCAGCATGGTCTGACCAAGATGGCGCCGCTGCCGCTTCTGCCGACGCAGCAGTTCGGGTCTGTGTCGCGCGTGGAGCAAGTTGCTGCTCACCTTCACTGCTGCTATTCTGCAGCTGCTGGACTCACAGCAGGTCACTGGCGTCTCCGCTGGACTTGTGCATGAGCCACAATGCTGGTAGCTGCCGGCAAAGTCCTGCCAAGATGGCGCCGCTGCAGCCGCTGTGGCCGCCGCCGTTTGGTGTGTTGAGTGTGGAGCGAGTGCTGCTTGCTTTCGTCTCTGCTGATCTGCAGTTGAACTCACAGCAGGTCTCTGGCTTCTCTGCCGGCGGCATGTGAAAGCTGCAATGCCGGGAGGGGCCAGCATGGTCCGGCCAAGATGGCACCGCCGCTGTCCCTTAGGTAAGGCGCTAGGAGCTTTTTACTTCCCTCTGCCTTGTCTTCTGGCTTTGATTCCGTCACATTTCAAACCCTTCATTGTTTACTTCAAGTTTTTGTTGCTTTTCTTCTCCTGTGGAGAAGTTGCTTTCATGGCGATTGAGATCCAAGTCTCAAGAGAGATCGTAGCATGGTATCTCCTTTGGTCGCAATCTTGGATCCCTGCCTGTGACCAGGTCTTAAAGGTCAGGAAATGCTGCAAACTGTTGACCATGCCCCACTTTTTTTTTTTTTTACAATGGCAATATATGCATTTAAGCCTTTCTCATAGTAATTTTAGCTAATTTATTTTTAAATACAGAAGAAGTTTTTGTGGGGGGGATTCTAATAACACTGAAGAACGCAAAGCAAACAGTGGAAGTGTCTATTGTTCCCCTCCCTTTATTTGCATGATCTATAACTGTTCACATTTTGGGTTATATCTTTGCAGATGTGAGCAAGTTTGTGCATGCGTTTGTGTGATTTGAATATATATTCATACTATGCCCCAAATCTGCAAATTATTATTTCCACTGCAGAATACAAGATGGATGGACATCTTCCATCCATGTCAGTCCATAGCTTCTGTTCTCCACACCCTCAGCCTGCAGGCTGACTTTTTTACAGAGCTTCCTCTGCAAGACTGGCCTGGTTTGTATTCATCGTATTTACTTGTCCAACCATCTGGGTAAGAGTGTGGTCAAAGGTGAGGCAGTGCAGGTGGTGATATTTGCATTACCTGCAGCTCCCCGGAGGGCTGTCTCTTCTTGTCCTTTGACCTCACGTTGCATGAATGGAAAATTATCTTTCCTTGTGATAGGCCGATCACTTCTAATATTAGAAAGTAAGCTGTAAAACAAAGTTGAACATTCTTCTTTTTAATTATTGATCACTGAGTCATTCCAACCTCTGGACACTTCCCTGGTGACTTGAAAGAAAAGCTCTTTAGCTTGTTAATGTGTTTTCATTTCCCAACTAGTGGCTTCTGGTGGCCTATGTACTTAAAAAGTCACAATCATCATAACAAACAACAAAAAGTCAGATGGTAAATATAATCAAATTGTTTCGATCATTTGAACATTTAACAGAAGTTATATATAAATTTATCTTATGTAAATTAGATGTTTTCATATAAATTGTTATAATAATTTATATATCATTATTCATTAACAATAAAATTATCAATTAAATCATAGATAAATTATATTTTATATGATTTTATATAAATCACATTTATATGAGTTTTTATATATTATATATTTATCATTTTACATATTTATTCTGCATGTGATAAGTCAATCAAAAATTCCTCTCCACTTATCTTGACTAATCGATGTTGGAAGATTTTTACTTCTGTTTCTCCCTATTTTCCTATATATACATGTATGTACATGTAGATATTTAACTACATTGAGTCATTTTTTTTCAAATTAAATACAATTTTTAATAAAAATTTCTCAGAACATCCTCTTTCTCTTAGGCAAAGAATAGAAAAAAAGAACCACATATTCTAACATGTGTTGAGAGAAATAAACTCATAATTCAAATCAACATTTCAAATTAGTAGGATAAAGGTCTTTTTGAATTGTTCATTTTAATTTATATCTTTGTAAGTTTACCTTTTCTGAAATACAATTTTGTATATCGAGGGCATAACCTTATTTTTTTTATTTATTTTAAAGGCCCCTCAAGGTTAGTTTTAGAAGACATTCTGCCTTGGTAAAAAGGAATTAAAAATAACTTCCAGATACAGAATTCATTCATCATCCTAAAAAAAGGAAATGCAAAATTCTCCATTAGGGGTAACATTCCATATTGTGTACTGTTCAACTTAAAACCAGAACAAAATTGCCACAGTTTCCCTAGGAACACTTAATTACTCTTGATATCCAAGTTAGAGTCTGGCTAGAATAAGTCATTCTTAAATTGTATAAGGGTTTACATTGTTGGGATTCACAAAGACAATGCCATTACTCACAGAAAGTCACACAGCCAATAACGTATGTTTTAACATTCACAGTTGGAGATATTTTGTTACTCATATATCTATTTTTATTATTGTTTCTTTCAATTTCCTTTATCAAAACTTGCTGGATAGGATTTATGCTTCAGCTCAGGGGTCAGCCAATTTTTCCTGTAAAGGGCCAGATAGTAAATAAGTAGGCTTTATGGACCAGATGGTCTCTGCTGTGAGCATTCAATTCTGCCTTTGTAGTGGGATGGTAGCCACAGACAATAAGCAAACAAATGGGCATGACTGGGTTCCAATAAAACTTTATTTACAAAAACAGGCAGCAGGTCAGAATTGGCCCACAGGTCCTAGTTTGCTGATACTTGCGCCAGCTCAATGGTATTCATAGTAAATGGTCCATGGAATGTTTACTACCAGTCCAGAATGACCTATGGAGCTGGTACTAGAATGTAAATCTGTGCAGCATTTCCTTCCATGAGGGAGTATTATTATTAAAAAAAAAATCTCAGTTGAACTACACAATGCACAGTGACTACACAGTTGATTTATGTTCTGCCTCAAGCTCCTTTTCTCATCATGGACTGGGAGTTGTTTTGTGGCCAGCCTTGGTCTACAGAGCACACAGAGAGCTCTGCTCAAACTTTCTCTCCTATATGCCAGCCCCTGAAAACTTTGCAACTTATCATTAGCTTAAATCAACTCTATTTTCCCCAAATAGAAAATAATTTTTCTGCTACTTATTTTGGTGTTATTGTTAGAACTACCACTCAAATGAAGAGCTGAAATAGGGGTTGCATTAGCTATTAATTCTTTAGCAGCTGGGGAAGAACTATAAGAGCAGACTCTTGAGTCCTCATGAGTATTCTCACCTCATTCCTTTCATTTTCTTCATTAAAGTAACATTCACATTGTATTTCTTTTTAAGGGCCATACATGTTGACTCTTTAACTTTTATAGTAAATTGCTCATTAAAAGGTCATATTTAATGGGCCATAATTTCTTAGTTTTGATGCCTAATAATAGAAAGGATATTTGAAGAAAACTTACATGCATTTGTCAATTGATCTGTTTATTCACATAACATAGAGTTAAAAAAATGTTTTGATACCACAATAAATACATGTGAGAAGTTTCCCCCTTCACTCTCTAGGTAGTTTGGGGGAATGTTGCACAATGGATGCATAATATTTGCACAAATTTGTAAGCAAATACCTACAATTTAAAACTTACTGTGAATGCTTTTCTAGCATTTCCAGTCTTCAAACAATAACAGACCTGAAATTTTAAGTGTGTGATGATGTTCTTTCTTTAGTTCTAATCTACATGTGATAGAATTCGCAACTTCTTAAAACCTGAGCTATTGGACATTTTTCTGTACTCCATAGTCTTTTTCAATCACTTAAGTTTAAAATAGTTATTATTTGACCATTCATTTTTAAATTATGTCTCCAGGTTTTTTTTTAACCTGCCACATGACAACTTTAACTAAATCGCTTATATGTCTAACCTGTCACCATTTTGAATTTTTTTCCTTACTATTTGTGACTAGTGGATAATTTGTGGGTTGTTTTGATAATTCCCTACTGCTAACAAATAAGCTTATAACACACATTGCACTTCTATTTCTATTTTTAAAGAACTTATCAATATTCAAAATATGTGGATTTCTTCTATGAACAATAGGGCAACTTTCTCTTTCCCACAAACCACTCAGAATATGTTGCGAGTCTTGGCTTCATGTGGATTTCAGAGATGTGAGAGAACGTATCACAAAGGATAATGTGTGGTTTGGTAAAACTATATTCATCCCTTCATTATAAGCATTTATTGGTCCATTATTCAGGGCTCAGAATTTCTCTTTAAAGCATGTAAAGATAACAATTCAGCTTGATAGGACTTCATGAACATACTTTATAATTTAGATGTAGGTTTCCATGACTTTTATCAATTTAGTCACATACAAGCAGAGATGTTTGATCATATTCTATTTCCTGGCTTCGAGGTTTCAAGCCTCTCCAGGGCAGAAATGAAAGATTATGAGTGTGCTACATTTCTATAGCTCTTTCATTTCTACCCCAACCCTAGCTTACTTTCATGTCTGCAATAAAAATTTTGATCCAGGTCGGATTTATGTGAACATTATATTTTTCGGATTGACCTACCCTGTGACTGAATTTTGCAATGAAACCTTATCAGGTTGTTATATACCATTGCAACTAGGCACCTTAAAATTAAATGGAAGAAACAGAATATGTTACTAAAGGATGTGCTGACTGGCTAAAAAGTGGGTTTTACCTTGTTTCACATTCTTTTGAGCACATAAGCCACTTTAAAAGTTTGCAAGTC
Source organism: Glis glis (assembly GCA_004027185.1). Classification (NCBI taxonomy): domain Eukaryota; kingdom Metazoa; phylum Chordata; class Mammalia; order Rodentia; family Gliridae; genus Glis; species Glis glis. Next base: position 4,352 of record PVJS01063153.1, on the reverse strand, counting down.
TTTAAAGTATTAGCTCCAGATATTTCAAATGTGCTAAGGTTAGAAAGTGCAAGTGAAAATTTTAAAACATGTGAAGAAAATTCCAATGTGGTATTATATTAAGAAAAGCAGACAGAAGTACAGGAACATGTTGTGAAAAAAAAACCAAGAAAACTAGAATTTCTTGTTTTAACTTTCCTCCCGATGGTTGTAAGATGATCTTTGTGTCCTGGGATGTCTACAGACTTCTGATCATAATTCATCATCAATTAGTGTCACCACTGTGAATCGACATAATTTTGATGAAAGTCAAAGAAATAGTGGTTTATTCAGTTCATCCAAAAATAGTCAATTGTGCAATGTCTGTAGGACCATTTGGAATTGGAAATTGCTCACAGGCTTCTCAGGACTATCCTGAAATGTGGTATGCATATTGATTAAAATAGGTAGGTAGCTGGGCGTGGTGGTGCACACTTGTAATCCCAGTACTTTGGGAGGCGGAGACTGGAGGATCCAGGTTCGCAGCCAGCCTCAGCTACTTAGTGAGGCCCTCCGCAACTTCGTGAGACCCGGTTTCAAAATAAAGTATAAAAAATGGGGCCGGGAGTGTAGCTTGGAGGTAAAACGCCCCTGGGTTCAATCCCAAGTACCGCTAAAATAAATAAATAAATAAATAAATAAATAAATAAATAAATAAATAAAATAGGTAGGTAGCTTGAGTTTGTATTCACTGAGTAACCTTGGGAAAATGTCCTTATCCCTCTGCTTTAATCTCCTCATCTGTAGCATGAACTACACTGATCTCAAACCTTTGTGGAAAGGATTAAATATTTAATATGTGTAAAGTTTTTATACAGTAGCTCTCGGAGCATAGTAGGCACATCGTCAATATAATCATTAGCATCCTTATTGTTGTTTTGGAATCCACGTTGGCATGGACTCTGGAAAGAAGGGATCCACATTGAAAACCATTGCTCTAAAGCCATAAATTTACTAAACTTATCTTTAGAAAAATAATTTAAATCAGACAAACATTTATAAGATTATACTTCTTGTTTATTGGTAGTTATAAACTATCAGGCATTGTGTATATATGATTAATTCAAAATAGTTTTCCCCATTCTGTTTTGACTCTCTATATTGAGTTGACAAAGATAAGTCAGGGTATAAACCTTATTTGATGACAAATTTACAGAAGATTTTTCCATCCAAGCCTATCTACAGACTGAGAAAAAAAGGTGTTCTTTTGGAATTAATATTATTTTATCCAGAAATCTCTTTTATTTTAATTTCTAGCGGTATTTTTTTTCTTTTCTTTGTCCTTGATTGCTGCATTGTATTGATAGCTCAAAGTTTTCTGTGCTATAGACTGAGGATCCTACTTTTGGACTATGCATCCAAGTTATTAAAGAGTGAAAATGTTTCTGAATTAATCATAGTCATATACACTAAACAAAAGATTCTGAGTTCATATGATCATAAATCAAAGAGCCCATAATCTAATTTGTACCATATTATGATGAATTGTAATATACTAAAGTCATTCTAAATTATAGACTGTACCATGTGATATACTTCCACAACACATTGTGCTACTAGTAACACACATTTGGTTTGTTATTTCACCTTTGAAGATTGGGTTTTTCTGGGAAGCTCTATCTTAAAAGTAGAAAAGGTTCCACCTAGGAAACATCTTATCTAAATGTTGTTTGAAATCTTTTGTATTCTATAATAATGTGACACAAAATAATGTAAATTGGAACAGTTGTTTGGTTTTATTACCGTTAGTTCTGAACAATGTTGACATGTATTACTGAGTTTCAAAAGTCTACTTGACATATAATAACATATCATTAGAACAAAAATATTTTCTATATAAACAGCATCATTGTACTTTTTATTTAAATATATAGGTTTGCTCAAGAATGTCATTGTCACTTCCAGTTTTCTAAAATATATGTCTTAAAGTATTATCAAAATCTCTCTCCTTAAGTTCCTGTAGAAATCTCTGGATTTTAAAATGTTATATTTTGACATTTTCTTCTTTTAGTAATAAAAGTGTCCCAGATTCTCATAAGCAACATGAATTTGTAGAACCTCACAAGAATTCTAATTTTAAATTGGAAATATTTGTGACTATAGGAAATAATATAACTATTTTCATTCATTTGTACCATAAAGGAAATTACCTAGCAGAAGTTTTAAGCTTCCCATGATCTATAGGATATTGATGTTTTGAATTCTTGCTTTATGGCTCAGAATATTGTTGGCTTTTATAGATAACCCATATGAATTTCAGAAGACTAGATCTACACTAATTGTAGCTTTATATCTTTTGTATATGTTCACTAGATTTAGTTTGTTAATTTTTCCATATATTTACTAATTTTAGTTGGCTTAATCTATAAATTACTGAGAAGTTTATTATAATTTCTCAAGGTGATATTTATCAATTCAATAAATGATAGATGCATAGTAAACATATCAACTTTGATTTGCAGTTCTATTAATTTTTTATTTATATACTTTAAGTTGTATTATTAGGTACATTTATTCTTAAATGGCTAACTAAATCTTTTAAAATTAATAAATGTTAATTTCTTTATAATTATAATGTTAAATTTATTACTGGCTCCTTTATAAGTGAAATATATATGTTTCCTAAGTATCTTCTAAAATGCAAAACTTAAGAAAATACTTTTTCCTCTAATCAAAATTGTAAATGGTAATTTTTTTTAAGTTTTTTTTATGTTTGCATTCCTAACTTGTATTATGATCTTCAGGCAAAGATAATTAGAAGTGATAAAAACACTTGGCATTCCAAGTCATGCCACCAATTTTTAAAAAATTGGGCAATTATATATGTATGTGTTTCATTTGTAATTATATGTATATGTATAGTCAAATTTAAATGAGGAACAAAATATATTGAACACATGTTCCTTTTCTATGACTGAGCTAGTCTAGTGTAAAAAATTGTGTCAGTTTTCAGAGGACCCTGATAATTTATAAATGGGTTTCAAAACCTGGCTATTATGTTTGATCTAACATGGACGGATCTTCATGTGATCCTCCTGGAAAAAAGGCTCCTATACAAAGAAGCAAAGACATTTGGTAATAAAATCTATGTCTAAGACCAGAGGCAGCCTACAGGAAAGAGGCTATCCCTGGCAAAAACCTTAACTAAAATTATCAAAGCAAGAGTGAGGACCTTAACAAATAGAATTATATGGTCACATGTTTAATTAAAGAAATGAGGAGATGTGTAAATAAGGCAGTTAATTATGAGAGCAGTAACACCAAAACCGAACGAAAATCCTGCTATGTTTCTGGGACCCTTAACTATGGCCCTCTGGAGGTAAACTCATATTGACCCAGAGTCACGTAAAAGGGCAGATATTATTGGGGATTTATTTTATTAGCCAATCAGCCCCAGATATTAGGAAAAAAACCTCCAGAAGCAGGAAATGGGACCTCAGATTCCCACTGATCACCTTTTAAATTTGGCCTTTGGGGTTTTCAACAACAGAGACAAGGTAGATGAATTTAAAAGCCAGAAGAGACAAATAGGGGCATAAAGACAAGCCCGCTTAATTGCCCTGACATTGGGTAATAATTCCCTGCCCCCTCAGAGATACCCAAAAGGCTCCTGCCAGAGAGAGGGAAGGAAAGTCAAGGCCTGGCACTTGCCATTATTGCAAAAAACCTGGGCATTGGGTCAAGGACTGCCCTAGCCGGGAGTCCATCTGCATCTGGGATGTGCCCCCCTCTGTAAAGAGGAAAAACATTGGAAGTGTGGAAGTGAGGTCATCTGCTCCTATCATGGCTGCCCTCAAAGACTGAGGATGCCCAAGGCTTAGCAAGGCCCCTCTCTGATCAGCCCTCTAACCAGCTGGACAATAGAAGAGCCTGGGTGACTCTTGACGTGGCAGGTAAAGATATCAATTTTCTCTTAAATATGGGGGTTTAATCCTCTCTATAATTGTCTCTCCTAGGCCTTTTCTAAAGAGACATGTATTGTAACTGGGGTTGACTACACCCACAAGGTCAAAAAGATTTAACTTATAGATTTAAAGAGCTAATCTTTACCCGAGCCTTTTCTCAGTTCTCGAGCCTTCTCAGCTCTCCCGAGCCTTTCTTAGTTCTCCTGGAGTGTCCCACAGCTGTTAAAACGACAGGGACACAAATCATGGATTCATATGTCTAGAATTAAACCTGTGCCTCTTGAGACTTTACAGAATCAAGACACTGAAGTCAAAAATAAGCCTCCAGATGCTAAGACCTGGGAACACCATATCTGTGAGCCTTTAAAAGGTTTAAAGAACCCCAAAAGACTGAATCAGGATAAGTTTTATTTTTATGCTTTTTCCTTA
>PVJS01063152.1:0-10555 GCA_004027185.1 Glis glis | reverse complement strand
AAAGTACTGGGATTACAAGCATGCGCCACCACGCCCGGCATCTAATGCTATTTTCTAAGCCGTCTTTCTGTTAAAATTTTTAAATGGGCCTGGCATAGTGGAGCACACCTGTAATCCCAGTATTTGGGAGGCAGAGACAGGAGGATCTCAGGTTCAAGGCCAGCTTCAGCAACTTAGCAAGACCCTGTTTCAAAATAAAAATAAAAAAAGGGCTGAGGTCTAGTCTTTGAGGTAGAATGCCCCTGGGTTAAATCCCCAGGACCAAAAAAAAAAAAAAAAAGAAAAAAAAGTTAAATGTAGGGAGGGAGAAACACACACTGTGGTTAAAAAGCTATGTGGAGTTGGTGCCTCAACAGGAGGGTGCTCTCCTCTCGACCAAGCTGGAAATTCCCACAGGGTCATAACTAGGTGACCTTTAAGGACAGGAATCATACAAACTTTTCTGCATTTACTCTTGGGACAAAGTCTAACATTCAATGTACAATTACCGATTCTGCGAAATGCGCAAGAATTATTAATCTGGGATAATCTAATTCACTCCCAGGGCTTCTAAACAATAATTATTTTGACATTTCCACATGTGGATCTTTAGCTCTGCCTTTCAGGGTGGGAGAGCCCGTGGGGTCGAAATGGGATATACAGATGATATCACTACGATTGGCTTAGAGGTTAGGCACTGATAGGAGCAAAGCTAAGTAGCGATCTATGTTTGGAAACAAGCTGTAGAAGCTTAAAAGGAGATGGGGAGACCCGTGGAATGCACGTTCAGAGCTTGTGCTGCGGGCCATCAAGAAGTGGCTGCAAGAAAGGCTGTCTGCTGCAAACCTCTTTGAAACATATTATTTTCTAAATAAGCCATATATAAAGTACCTGGTATAAAATTCAAAGGGTACATAGTAGGGTATATAGTAAAAGTAAGGGATCATCTCATCTCTGCCCATAGGCATTCTTCTATAGAGTTATCAGTTACTGCATCTATTTTAGGTATATATATATATATTCGGTATACATATACATGCTTATATATTTGTATTTTTCAGACAAATAGTTCATATAATAACATACTATATTGAGTCTTGCTTTTTCCATTTAATGACTTATCCCATAGTTCTTTCTATGTTTAATTTATTATCATTAAAATCTCAACTTCTAACACTATTGCTATACTGACTGTGTCCATCATGTTTTCATGTGCAAATGAATGAATGGCTTTATAATGGTTTCTAACTCACTCTAAACCTGAAACTCAGACATAAATAGGTTTTAGAAATGCCTCCTTTAAAGCCTATCTCCAAATTGTGTTGTCTTTTCCTATAAATATGGTATCCACCCTTTAAAGTAAATACCAAGATAGTCATCCTGCAGGAACCCCCTGTGAACATTGACTCTTGGTCTCCCCTCCAGGGGTTATCTCTGAGTACTCAATAATAGTCTACCATTTTTATTAGCCTTTAATTCTTATTTTTAATGTAGTAACATAAATGTGAATAATACTTTTTTTTTGCGGTACCAGGGATTGAACCCAGGGGCATTCTACCTACTAGCTACACCCCCGGCCCTATTTTTTATACTTTATTTTGAAACCGGGTCTCACGAAGTTGCAAAGGGCCTCACTAAGTAGCTGAGGCTGGCCATGAACCTGGATCCTCCGGTTTCCGCCTCCCAAGTACTGGGATTACAATCGTGCGCCACCACGCCTGGCTTGAATAATACTTTTAATAATAATTTTTACTCAGTATTTGTGCCGGGCGTTTTGTTAAGCACATGGTATGTGTTCTCTCATTAATCCCTACAATAGGACTGGGAGGTAGCCCAGTGGTAGAACACGTGCTTTGCATGTGCATGGTCCTGGGTTGGATCCCCAGCACCACACACAAAAAACATCCCTACAGCACATCCATAAAGTAACATAATAATCCTTATAGCATACCTCTCAGTGCCCTACAAGTATCACCTTCCTTCATCTTGAGATCCTGTGCAGACCATTTCCTTACATACCGATGGCTTTTGGCATATGGCTACCTACGTGATCTCTGAATAGTGTGAGTGCCTCAGAAGCGCCAACACGTGGACACCCCAGTAATGATCTTTAACCAGTAAGGTGTGGACGTTGGTGGATAAATGCTCCCCACAGTGGGAAAATCTTGACTGCTGTTTCTCAGTCACTGCTGAACCTCAGTTGCCCAGAGCAGTAAAACCCCCTTTCAACTCACCCTTTCTTACCTTGTCTTCCTTCCATCTCTCAATTCCCTACTTGCTTACTTCCTGGAATCACCTCTCAAATTAGCTCCTTATACTTAAATCCTCGCCTGGGGCTCTGCTCTTAGGAAACGGGGTTAGAGTGTTTGAGTGACTTGTTCAAGTTCATGATACATTACATGGCAGAATCCGGATGTGATCCAAAAGCCATCCTCAAAGACCTCATTTCATACTGCCATCTAGGTGCTAAGTACCTCAGAGCAGACCAGTGAACGAACATGCAAGCTGAAATCAGGGCTAAATACACACTTCCGCTGCTCCGTGCCATTTTATTTATTTATTTACTTATTTATTAATTTACTTATTTATTTATTTGTGGTATTGGGGATTGAACCCAGGGAATTCTACGTCTGAACTATACCCCTAGCCCTATTTTTTATTGTTTATTTTGAAACAGGGTTGCTGATTCTGGCAATGAAACCTGCAATCCTCCTGTCTCAGCCTCCCTAAGTATGGCATTTTAAGCACCATCAGCTAAACACCTGTGTTTACAATTTGATACTGAAATTGTGACTTAAAGAAGAGCTTTAAGGTGCTGAGAGTCTTCTCCTCTTTCTACAGACAGCAACTTCATCCTCGCCAATGCCCAGGTGGCTAAAGGTTTCCCCATAGTCTACTGCTCAGATGGCTTCTGTGAGCTTGCTGGATTTGCCCGCACTGAAGTCATGCAGAAGAGCTGTAGCTGCAAGTTCTTATTCGGTGTTGAAACCAGTGAGCAACTGATGCTTCAGATAGAAAAATCACTGGAGGAGAAAACAGAATTCAAAGGAGAAATTATGTTCTACAAGAAGAATGGTGAGTTGGCTTTCTTGGGTGCTGGGTACAGAGTGTGAGAGGTCGCCCTCTTTCAACTCAGTAATTGCTTCATAAGTCCCATTAAGGTTTAATGGTATTTCACAGAAATATGTTCTGTTAGAGAAGTTCTGCAAATGACTTGGATGATGGCCTTGTTTTAGCCATGAGCAGCATAAACTCCCTGGAAATTACAACTCTTCAGTGACAATATGTGAACTGATTTAATGTATGCTTAAACAAAATGTGTTATTATATTATAGTCATTCTTAAAATATATATTATACAGAAGAGTTGTTCATATATTAACAGATGATCTTGTATCCAGGGATAGTTTTTCAAATTTAATGTTTTTAGGAACCCCATCTCACTGGATGTGGTGGTGCATGCCGGTAATCCCAATACTTGGGAGGCTGAGACAGAAGGATTGCAGGTTCCAGGCCAGCCTCAGCAACTTAGTGAGGCCCTCAGCAACTTAGCAAGACACTGTTTCAAAATAAAAAATAAAGCCTGGAGTGGTGGCACACACTTGAAGGCTGAGACAGGAGGATCACAGGTATGCAGTCTGCCTCAGAATCTTAGTGAGGCCCTCTGCAATTTAGTGAGACCCTGTTTCAAAATACAGAATAAAATAGGGCTGGGGGTGTAGCTCAGAGTTAGAATGCCCCTGGGGTCCATTCCCAATACCAAATTAATTAATTTTTACATTTGATTAAATGTATAAAATAAAATAGGACTGGGGGTATAACTCTTAGATAGAATACCCCTGGGTTCAATCCCAGTAGTACACACACACACACACACACACACACACACACACAGAGAGAGAGAGAGAGAAAGAGAGAGAGAGAGAGAGAGAGAGAGAGAGAGAGAGAGAGATTGAGAATGATTCTCTACTGAGAAGAAACAAACTCCCTCTCTGGAGTTCTGGATGGAATTGCACCTTTCCTGTTGGAGCACCATAAATATACTATATGTGTGTACATGTGTGCATGTATGTGTGTGTGTGTGTGTGTGTATGTGTGTGTGTGTGTGTGTGTGGCACTCTTACCAAAAACTTTGATAAAGTGTATTTGCATAGCACCTTGTACTTGATCAGCCGAAGGACCTACCGCTGGGCATTCAGGGACCATAGTGGCTTTCTTATCACCTCTCATGTGCAGAACCTGGGTGGTGGCCTCAGAGCCTACGTAATCCACTAGACACAGCTTGGGGACCTCAACAACTGTATATTTATCAAGTTCTTGCTGTGAACTAGGAGAAATCAGATGCTGGAGGATTTGGTTTGTGGCTACGCCACAGCCTTTTGGAGGACTATGGCAGTTCTTTTGTTTGCTGAGACTAAATACCACCAAAAAAAAAAAAAAAAGAAAGAAAGAAAAAGAAAAGAAAAAAGATAGGAACCTCATCTCAATCCTAGTCATTAAGAAGAGTTCTGAGAGTTCACTGGCAGAAAAAGGAAGTTAATTTAAAGGACATCAGCATATGCATTTTCTCTTCCAGTTTCCTGGACATAGAGCCTGTCTCACTATTTCCTTAAAACAAGAGACACACAGTGTCTCAGGGTAGAGTAAATTTGCCTGGACTCAAAACCACCAGTGGAGAAATGCAAAATATTTTCTTGTGGCTACAGTTTTATGACTCTCTTCTAAAGGAAAAGATGGAGAGGTGGTTTTGGTGTCTGCAGTGCTTAGACCCCATGTAGTGACAGATATCAGGACCACATGGGCCCTGGTAGTTGGAAGGAATCCAAGAGGCAATGTATGGGAGAAATACTAAATCAAAAATTAGAACAAACTAGAATTTCTCAGTACCCCAAATTCCCCCTCTTCCTTTAGTAGCTTTCCTTTTTCCTCTTAGAAACATATCCCCTAAGTTTTAGCTGAGTGTATGGTTACCAAGCTAGAGAATATATTTCCAGCCCTCTGGGAAGGCTGGGGCATGTAACTAAGTTCCAGGACAATGATATGTGAAAACGAATGATTTATGCAGCCTCTAGGTAATATCCTTAAAAGTGAAATTGTTTTCCCTCTAATTTCTCTCTTTCCTCTTTCCCATGGAATTATGAATAGAATTGTGTCCTGCCAAAAAATCATATATTGAAGCTATAACCCCTAATGTGAGTATATTTGGAGACAGGGCCTTTCAAGAGGTAATTAAGGCTTAGTGGGGTCATAAGAGTAGGGCCTTAATCCAGTGTGACCTGCGTCCTTATGAGAAGTGAAAGGGGCGCTGAGCATGTGCACACATAGGACAAGGCCATGTGAGGATACAACAGAGGGCAGCTCTCTGCAAGCCAAGGGCAGAGGCATCAAGAGAAACCAAACTAAACCAGCACCTTCGTCTTGGACTTCATCTTTCAGAACTCTGAGAAAAGAAAATTCTGTTGTTTAAGCCACTCATTCTGCAGTATTTTGTTGTAGCAGCACTAGCAAACTCATACACATGGGTCAGAAAGGTAAGGCAAGGCTGGAATGCCGGCTTCCATCAAGGGCAGCTCCACAGTGGAATGCAGAGTGACAAGACAGAAGGAACCTGGATTTCATTACAGATCCACCTTTCCACCTCAGACAAAATCAAATACATTTCTATCTCGTTTGGCCATGCTTTTGGGTCTTTGTGTAACAACCTTTAAATTGTAATCTATCTCAGAGTTTCTCGACCTTGTCACTCTTGACATTTCACAGTAATGCTTTGTTGTGGGGGGGGGGGCTGTCCTGTGCATTGTAGATGATTAGCAACACCCCTAGCCTCTATTCCTTATTCTCAATCTGAGAATATTGAGGTCAGTGTTAGAGGAAAAAGAGCCTGCCTATGGAGACTTCATCCCCTTTTATAATTTACTTGTCCTTGGAAGATAGTCCCTAATCATGTGGATTTTAGATACACAGCAGTCATGAAGTATTGGAGAGCAGCCTTCTGGAACAAGGTACCCACACCCCAAGTCTTTGGCACTAGGAACGTTTCAGACCATTGTGTTCTTCTCAGTGTCAATAAATAAGGCTTGCATAGCAAGTATGATAAAATAAAAGGATTCTAGCTCTGTGCAAGTAAAGCATAATCATTGAAAAGAGGGCCCGAGATAAAAGAATGTGGAGGATGTTGCTGAGAAGGCAGACTGGCAAGGAGTGATAAAACTGCCATCCGGTGGAATACAGGGAAAAGACATCCTTTGGCTTTGTCTAGAATGTGCGCTGACTACAGACTCATTGTTCCTGAGATAGGTACCTTGGGTAGGTCACTCCAAGTCCATCTGGGTACCTTTCTTTTTATGCCTCTTCAAAATATCCAAATGAGCCACCACTGAGAAAGGTTCAGGCCAAGGAGGAGAATGTAGGTGTGAAGACAAAGGATGGAGATTTCAGAGGCTCCTTAGGTAAAAAGCGTGACGCCTGTGGTGGGAGCCAACATCCAAGGATGTCCTGAGCCTCATTTCTTGCAAGATGCCTGCAGCCTAGGATAAAGGTGAGTGGAGGTCACGAGAGGCATCGCTCCCCTCTAAGCTGTCTCCATGGGGAATTGTCTGACATCCTGTGCAAAGTAATTGATCCAGTTATGAGGGACTGAAAATCGCCAGCTGTCTACCCAATGCTAATCATGCTGTGGTATAGCTATTTATATAAATATCTGTCTCTACACCGAATGGTGAGCCTTTGAAGGCACGGGCTGTGCATTAGTAACTTCCACATCCCTGGTGCCTGGAGCCTTGCATCTTGAGGAGCATGCATTAGATGGTAGTTTCTCAGGAAATGCTTGCTGAAGGAAATTGAGATTGATTATCATAGTGACTCAGATACGCTTGACAGGATGTCTGGATTTCTGATTTTTGAAATTTTGTTATGAACTCCATGGTCTTCCTTCTCTTCATCAAGGATCATTCTCATTTAATATCCTTAAGAAAACCCCACCCCGACCCCTGTTGTTCCATCGATTCATGACTGGTCCATCGTCTGATGTTCCCGTTAGGTTTTTACAGCTGAGTTCTGGGGCTAGGGATGCTCCCCAAATGACTTCGCTTCCCCTTGTCTCTTGCAGTCACTAAAGATCTCTCTCAGTGTCTGCCCCCTTCTTCATGAGGCCATGGGTCAAGGTATTCACTGTTCATTCCCGATCATTTCATCCCTTCCCTTGGGAGGTGAGCACACCCACCTCTCACTCTTAGAAGCAAAGGGAGACTTCGAGTGAATAAATGTGCGCATCTCTTGATGATGTCGCATTTCCTCAGAAGTAGGAAGCCACCGCCATATTGGGATAGAGTTAGCCTGACTAGCAGCTTCTCTCAAGAGTGAGGAAAGAGAAAGGTTGCTTCTGTTTTCAGTGTTTAAAAAACCAAAAGAAAAAAACTACCTAACACATTTTCACCACACTGTGGGGGACTATCTCTAGCTTTTTCTCTTCTTTCTCAAAATTCCTCAAGCTGAGAAGGGACCAAATGGGATGTTATGCCATATTTGTTTTTATTTTTCTTCCTGACTCAAGCTTCTTGGCTAAACTTTAATTGCAGTCAATCGTGTCTTCTCTATATTGTGGAAGACCATTGCGATTGGATCCTCTAGTCCCAGCCTTTATACATTCATCTTACCATATCTTTCTACAGAGAACTTATCTTTTTTATACTTTAATTGGGCATTATAGTCTCACATCACAATGTAGTTTGTAGTGACAGTGACATACATGCACACAGCACTTGGTGAGTTTTCCCCCAGCTGCTCCCCATTCCCCATACAAGATACTGAGATTGGCATTGGTATTCTCACATGTGTACATAATGTCAGTGGAAATGTTTCCTTCATTAATTCTCTTTTAAACCCACTTTTCTATTAAATATATCCAATAACATCACTTTCCTTCCCTGGGGAAAAGAACCTGGTATCCAGGACTAAAAAGGCTGCTAAGGAACAAAGATTTAAGGAGGAAATGAAAAATGATATAATTTGTAAAAATGGTTTCCTAGTATATTAGTTTGCTAAGGCTACTGTTGTAAACTACCACAAACTGAGTGGGTTAAACAACAGAAAATACCTTTTCTCATCGTTCTGGCGTCTGGAAGTCCAACATCCAGTTGTCTGTTGGGTTGGTCCCTTTGGAAGGCTATGAAGAAGAATCTGTTCCTGGTTCTTCACCTTGCTTTTGGTGGTTTGGTGGAATTCCTTGGCTTGTAGACACAACGCCCCAATCTCTGCCTTCACCTTCAAATAGCTTTCTCCCTGCATGAGTGTGTCTCAGAATTTCCTGTTTATAAGGACTCCTGTCATATTGGATTAGGTCCTACCCTAATGACTTCCTTGAACTTGATCACTTTTATTAAAGACCCTATCTCCACTAATGGTCACATTATAAGGTACTAAGGATTGGACCCTAGCATATGTGTGTGTGTGTGTGTGTGTGTGTGTATGTATATTTGGTGGGGGAGACAAAATTCAACCTAAAACATCTAGTTATATTCATATTAGATAGATTACAAGTTAAGCCATTTGCCCAAGATTATAAACTAGTAAATAAAGAAACCATTATGCATGATCATTCTTGATTATTCCAAGGTCTTTTCTGTTAAAGCACTGTGTTCTCTGTGGAACTGGAGATGGTATCATTTCCCAAGGGCACTTTGCAAATCTCTGGGGGTATTTGACTCAAAAACAGGGTGGGGGATTGCTTTTGTCATTTAATGGGCAAGAGTCAGAGATGTGATGCTAACTATACTGTGGTGTGTGATATGGTCTTATAAGTGAAAAATTGTCCAGTGTCTTGCGTGATGTTCTAATGCCCTGTTGAACTTCCCAGGAAATAAAACATTGGCTCCTAATTGCCTAATTCCCAGAACTTAATGCACAAAATGATTTTCATCTCATGTGGAAGCTAGAGAGAAACTGGGTAACAAAAGAGACCTCTGCTAAAGTAGTAGAGACTCCAGTGGAGCAGTGGAGGGGGCTTAGGGAGGCAGGAGGAGAAAAGTAGACATAATGAAGCTAAAAAATACTATGTACATATACAAAATTATCAACACCAACTTCAGTCACATGGATGGGGAAGGGGAGGGAGGGGTGGGATTTGGAGGGAAACACACCAAGTGTTGTGTGCATGTGTGTTCCTGTCACACTGTACCTCATTATGATGTATAATTACAATGCACCAATAAAAGTATATTTTAAAATAAAATAAAATGTGCCACAAGGAAAAAAAATGATTTTTGGAAGGCTTTAATTTCTCACTGAATTTTCAAGAATAAAATCATAGTGTAAGGGAGGGAAGATTGAACTTTATTTTGTTCAGAGTTTTACCATTTCAGAAAATCTCATCACTGACTCACGGTGCTGGTTGCTGATGCAGCACATTTGCACGGGTTCTGCACTTGAGGCGGTGCGTTCGCAGAGATCCTACATATTGGTCCAATTATCCAACTGCTTTATTATTCCTTCTACCTAGCTGGTCATACTGGAACATTTCTTGTTGAGATATATATTATCAGAAATAACTTCACTTTTATTTTCTGTGTTGTTACTGTTAAAAATATTTTCTCTGAAAATAATATATATATAGGTAGGCAAGTTTTATTATGATTATTTTAATTTTTTAATAGTAAAGAGGTTAATACAAATATTTATTATAAAAGGGAGTCTTTTTTGTGTATTTTTTGCAGTACTGGGGATTGAACCCAGGGGCATTCTACCTCCAAGCTACAGCCCCAGCCCTATTTTGTATTCTTTATTTTGAAATAGGGTCTCACTAAGTTGCAGACGGCCTCACTAAGTAGCTGAGGCTGACCATGAACCCACAATCCTCCTGTCTCAGCCTCCCAAGTACTGGGATTACAAGCGTACGCCACCACGCCCAGCTAAAAGTGAGTCTTAAGTTTGATAGAATTATGGATAACTCACAAAGTCACTCATTCTCATGTCCCCTTCAAGGTTTGCCCTTTGTACATACCTCCTGAACTATTGTTCACTTACTGTTCTTCTTTATGTGGTGTGGATTCGCTTTTTTAATAAACTTAAGCTTATTAAAAGGAAAAAAATTAAATCACTACTCTATATGGGAAACCAGGATAACTAGCTTCAAATAGAAGGCAATCGTAAATAAAGACACAATGAAAACAGTGTTTTAAGCTTTAAAAAGTAGATAATATATCATGGAATCTAAGTAATGATAAACCTAGACGATTATACTACTCCAAACAGCAGATATGTTATTTTATTTAAGTGTCCATGTAACCCCTCAAATAAAGATGAGTTGTCTGCCCTTTACAGATGGGGAAATTTGTGAGGCAGAAAAATGATTTAAGCACAGGTCTATATTTCCCCAGCAATTCTCCCTGACTCATTTTTATTACCTATTGGTATACTTCACATTTCTATATTTCCACATTTCTTTATTTAATTACAGTAAAATGTCCAGAATAAAACAATTCGGAATCTGTCAGCTCGCTCCTCTCCCTCCCTCTCTCTCTCACACACACACCTTTCCTTCCTTCCTTCCTTCCTTCCTTCCTTCCTTCCTTCCTCCCTCC
>PVJS01063151.1:0-10555 GCA_004027185.1 Glis glis | reverse complement strand
GACACAGCCCTCCAGGCAGACCCAGGTTAAGGGACCGTGCCCCTCGTCTCTGAGCACGCCTCCTGCAGGACACAGCCCTGGGGCACAAGGGCAGACCCGGGCTAAGGGACCGTGCCCCTCGTCCCAGAGCATGCCTCCTGCAGGACACCGCAGCCCTCCAGGCAGACCCAGGCTGAGGGACAGTGGCCGGGTCCCCCAAGCACACCTCCTGAAGGACACAGCCCTCTGGGCAGATGGGCAGATCCGGGCTAAGGGACCGTGCCCCTCGTCCCTGGCTAAGGGACAGTGGCCCGGTCCCCCGAGCACGCCTCCTGAAGGACACAGCCCTCTGGGCAGACAGGCAGACCCGGGCTAAGGGAGGGCTGCCCGTGCTGCTCAACAGCGCCTCCTTGGAAAGGGCTGGGCGGCAGCAGAGGGCAGGGAAGGTGCCAGTGCCTTATCTGGGCAAAGCAAAAGGGACAAGTGACTCCCCTGTAGTCAGCGCTGTGTGCTCCACGGGGTGCCTGGCCGCACTGAAGGCCTTTGGTAAAGGATGCTCAGCCAGGACCTGTCAAAAGCGGACATGGAGGGGTGGGCCAGCTTCAGAAGTTCTCTGGGTTCTGCCCTCTCAACCCCAGTTGTGCCCTGCTTTTTATTCAGTCTAGTTGCAAGCAGAGCCCCTGGGTGCTGCGGAATGGCAGGCCTGCGTAGAGCCGCACGCAGGACCCCAGACACCCAGACAGACACCCAGACACCCAGACGCCCAGACAGAGGTTCTGAGGCTTCTGTGGGAGGGGGAGGCGCTGATGCCCGGATCTGTCTGTGGGTGTCTAGTGCCTTCCTCCCTCCTCTGGGGTGGTCCTTCCATGACATGAATGTGGGATTCTGTCCCCTTGACTGTGTTTGTTAGGTGCACAGGTGACAGGTGCTAAGCCGGGCTTATTCTCCACCAACTGCACCTGGGCAGCGGGGTCCTTGGGCTCTGCGTGTGGCCATTAAAATGACCGGAGCAACCAACTATTACTACAACTGAGGAGCAAGAGAGCCCTTCCTGTTTACGCTGGGGAAGCCAAATGGCTCTGAGTTGAAAGGCTGGAGAGAAAACCCAGCACACAGCTGGGTGTGGTGGCACATGCTTATAATCCCAGTACTTGGGAGGCTGAGACAGGAGGATGGAGATTCGCAGCCAGCCTCAGCTACTTAGTGAGGCCTCTGCAATTCAGTGAGATCCTGTTTCAAAATAAAGAATAAAAAATGGGGCTGGGGGTGTAGCTCAGAGGTAGAATGCCCCTGGGTTCAATCCCCAGAACCGCAAAAAAAAAAAAGAAAAAAAAAAAGAAAACCCAGCACACTAGCCAGACATGATGAGAAAAGTTAGGAAAAGAAAGAGACATGTGTCTGTTCAGAGGAATAGACCAGACATTCTTCCCAGAAATCCAGGCAGAATGAACTCAGTCTGGATTTGAAGAAGGGGGAAGTGGGGTCCAGGATGGGGTGGGCTAGCGAGTGCTCATGTAAGGCCACAGGGAGTGGAAGTTTGGGCTTTGAAAGAGGATACCGAGTTCTTAGGGAAGAGAGGGCCTAGACATGGGCTGAAGCAACAGCGTGATCCAGCCTGCAGGCTTCCCTCTGCAGGTGGCTTACCAAGCTCTGTCTGTAGTGACACTTTGGGCCTGCAAGCATCTACCCGCATGGAGGCAGAGCCCCTGAAACTCCCGAAGCCTGAAGCTAGAGTGTGAGTCTAATCAGCACTGAGAAGGGCAGGCCCAGGGGGAGCACTGGGGAGCAGAGGTCACCTTCCACCTGGAGCCTCACAGGATGCATCATTCCGTCTTGCATTACACATTGATGCGATGCAACATTGTCCTCTTACAGATGAGGAGACCGGGGTTCAGGGGGAGGTAGGCAGCTTCCTCAAGGTCCCAGCTCATAAATGCTGGGGCCCAGATTTGAGTTCGTGTTTCCCCTCCCCTCTCCCCCATCCTTTTGCCCGTGTCTCATCCAGTAGAGGAGGAATTGGCCCTTGGGAAGTAATTCCATAGGCCCGGAGTGATGCCTGTGGAGGGAGGGCTAGAGAAAATCCACTGGGCGTGGTGGCGCACGCCTGTCATCCCAGTACTTGGGAGGCTGAGACAGGAGGATCGCAGGTTCGAGGCCAGCCTCAGCAACTTAGCAAGGCTCTTAGCAACTTAGCGAGACCCTGTTTCAAAATAAAAAAATAAAATAGGGCTGGGGGTGTAGCTCAGAGGTAGAATGCCCCTGGGTTCAATCCCCAGTACCAAACACACACACGCACAAAACCAAAACCAAAACCAAAACTTTCCTTAGCAACACTCTAGACTAGTTCTGGCCAAGGTGACAGTTGCGTAGAGCTGCATTTCAGAAAAAACAGGGAGAAAATAAATGAGATACCGAGGCGCTCGACTTGGGCTCAGGGCTTCCTGGATATGGCTGTCAGAGGGAAGAAGGGAAACCAGAGGCCAGTCCGTAAGGCGGCATCTCTGCGCTATCTCAGATCCTAAGGAGAGAGTCTAGTGCTGAAAGCCAGGGACTCCGTGGCAGACGGATCAAGGGTTTCCGGCTGGGCAAGATAGTGGATTTGCTCACCCTGGATAGCCAGGGCTGCAGTCTGTTGAGGCGCTGATGCTACTCAGAAAATAAAAATATGGCAGGCGAAAAGGAGCGGGCATGTGGCCAGGATGCGCTCATTTTGGGCAGATGATGCATTCTTTACAAAGAAGCAGGTTAGAACACCCTCCTACGATTCCGTTCCCTTGGCAGCGACATCCCAACTCCTACGAAGTCACAGATGGCCCGAGGCAACCACAGCGCTGTTACGCTTTCTCCGTCCTCATTATTTTTCCTGCTTTCAATCAGGGTATTTGAAGGTGGTCAAGAGGTTAGTGGACTCTAAATGGAGTGAAACAGAGCATTGCCATCTGATTGAGACAAGTCTAAAAAAGCAGATTTGTGAACTGAGACTGGAGATTTAAACCCCCTTTTTTGGGTGACCACCCCCCACCAGCTTTAGTACCTGATGAGCTCTGGTTTCGTATCGGTATGTTTCAGGCAAAAGGTGTTGCTTTCCACTTACAGGTTGTAAAATCAGTGGGCTAGTAAGTATCAAACTTTTCTTTGTGTGTGTGTGGTACTGAGGATTGAACCCAGAGCACTCTACCTCCGAGCTATACCCATTACCCCTTTTTTATTATTATTATTTTGTTTTGAAACAGGGTCTTGCTAGGTTGCTGAGAGTCTTGCTACATTGCTGAGGCTGTCCTTGAACCTATGATCATCCTGTCTCAGCCTTCCAAGTACTGGGATTACAGGGGTATGCTTAAGTATTGAACTGTAGCTTGCTTCAAAGGCTAAGACAGGCCAGGGGTGGTGGCATTTGCCTGTAATCCCAGAACTTGGGAGGATCACAGGTTCCAGGCCAGCCTCATCAACTTAGGGAGGCCCTCTACAACTTAGTGAGACCCTGTTTCAAAATGAAAAATAAAATAGGGCTGGGGGTGTAGCTCAGAGGTAAAATGCCCCTGGGTTCAATCCCCAGTACCACAAAAACAAAACAAAAACAAAAAACAAAAGCTCACACTGACTCCACTTGCTTTTCTTTCATGGGAAATGCCCTGTCTTGGACAGGTTGATTGTAGTAGTGGCCGGCACCGATCCACCTGGGGAGACTGTTTTCCATCAGTTTAGAAACTCTGAGTCTAGAAGCCGGGTCGAACGTAACGAGGCTGCACCAGGTCAGTGCTGCACAGAAGGAGCCCCTTGTGCAGCTGTGGAAACACTACATTGAGAGCATTCACATACTCTCATCTAAAACCGGGGTGGGTTCCTGCCTGCTGCACTGTGGAAGCTTCTAGAAAGGTAAAGCAGGGCCATGATGCTTTAACTTTCCAAGGACCCAACAGGGCCTATCCAGGACCTGTTGGGTCCCTGGATAGCATCCTGGCTGACTAGAAGTCAGGAGGGCCGCCGACCAGGCGAGGGATATTGGAGGGAAACGACAAGACTGCAAATGGTGTGGAGGAGATGTGCACAGACTTGTTCATCAGGTCTGGAGATACGGCAGCGTGGGGGAGCCGCGAATGAGGCAAGTTCAGGACAAGCCAGCGGAAATACTACTTCATGCAGTGGGTAATGAATTTGTGGAATTGATTTCCCCCCAGAGGCGGCCGGAGCTGGCAATGTGAATGGATTCCACAAGGGTCTGAACAGACGTGTGAATGGCAGAGCCGTAACTGGGAGCTGAGATATACTCCTCATGGCTGGGGGTCCAGGGTGACCCAGGGGGCCCTTACACAGTGTGCACCTCAGGTTCTTTGTGGACCGGGGTCCTGGCCTCCAGAGCTGGAGGTGGAGCCGATGGGCAGCGCCTATACTACCTCCCTGACTCTACGGTCTCTGTCGCCTTTGCTTTACATAAGCAGCACAACCTGTCTCTTTTTACCTAGGGCTTACAGCCCAGTTTTAAAAATATACTTTTCAGCCAGGTGTGATGATTCACACTTGTAATCCCAGTACCTGGGAGGCTGAGACAGGAGGATTGCAGGTTTTCTGCCAGCCTCAGCTACTTAGTGAGGCCTTCCACAACTTAGTGAGATCCTAAATGAAGAATGAAAAATAGGGCCCGGGGTGTAGCTCGGAGGTAGAATGCCCCTGGGTTCAATCCTCAGTACCGCAAAAAAAAAAAGAAAAAATATATAGTAATCATACATCATAATGAAGTTCAGAGTGATAGGGACATATATGCAGATATCCAGTCCATTTGAAACTCATTACTTCATTTTGGCTTTTGATCTCTTTCAGATTTCAAGTGTCTGTCTTCATACAGTTATTACATGCGTCTCTTGAAGTTAGATGTATGTCAGACCTTCTCTCCCAAATTATCTAATTTGTATATAAATTAACCCATTTTAAAAGCTTCTCTAAGAACAGCAGTAACAGTGTATTTTTTTCATGGGGCTTTTTTTTGTTTTTTTTGTAGTGCAACATCCAAAATGTCTTCAATGGCCGGAGAGAGTGGCTCATGCTTGTCATCCCAGCTACTTGGGAGGCTGAGGCAGGAGGAACACAGGTTTGAGGCCAGCCTGGGCAACTTTGTGAGACCCTGTCACAAAATAAAAAATTAAAAGGGCAGTAGCTCAATGGTAGAGCGCTCCTGGGTTCAATCCTCATTACTGGGGGAAAATAAAGTCTTTAATGCTGTATCCAGGAAGCCAGGGAAAAATGTTATTTTTATGGCTGTAACTCCAAGTCTTGGCATTGGGGGAGGTTAAGGCAACTCTTGGATGTCTCCTCTAATAATTCACCTGTCTCCCCCTTCCCCAACACCCCTCTGTTCCTGTGCTCTGGGCCTCCGTTAACACTCCTGATGTTCTAGAGATAGAGCGCCACACCCACCTCCTGCAGCATGTGGGTGAGGTCGGGGTGGTGGTTTAGAAAACCCTTTGTTTATAACTCTGGGGCTCAGTTTTCATTTTCTGTTTCTGGCTCACGGCCCCCCAGAGTTGTGTTTTTAAAGCTATTTTTACAGCACTATGGCTGGCAGTTGTAAACTGGCCTGCACTGTCGCTGCCTCCCGCCGTTCAGGACCCTGGGTGGGAGTCAGCATTGGCTTGTTCAGATGTAAACAGTCGGCCTCTGGATTCCCTTTTCATGACAGGGGTCTCAGGGTGGGAGGCAAGCTCCTCGGAGTTCTCATCTCTCCTCTCCTTGTGGTCTCTCTTGGGGATGGATTTCCTTATTGATTTATCAAGTGAGCCTGTTGTGTGCGTTTCTCACAGCATTGACATGGACTGGGTAGAACATTTCTTGTCACTTTGTCAGAGAGACTCTTGGGAAACCCCAGCTTGCCCTGCCCAGCACATCCATTCTGGCAGAAGTTTTTATGAAGGCTGAAATTATTCATTCCTTGTGCCCTGAAGGCCCCCAAAGTAACTGTGGCTTTGAAATTTGCTTCCTTAACTACTTCGGTGACTCAGAACACCAGCGTTGCCACAAACAAACTTCCTGTTCCTAGGCTGGTTCTTTCATAACAGGTATAAGGAAGGGCTGATAAAAACATCAGAAAACAATGGGAGAGCCTTCATTCACCAAGTTGTAGAAGCACACTCATTCTCTCTCTGTTTTAACGACCATCGACTTACTACTTTTTATGTGCCGGCACTAAGCTACCCAGCTTGTATACTCATCGCCTTTAAAATCTAACAACACTATGAGTCCGTATTATCATACGCATCTAATAGATGTGGAAACTGAGATTTGGAAAATTTAAAAATCTGCCAAGGTTCAGGTACGTGGCAGGCAGAGATTTCAATAAATAGAGGCATTTATCCAGCACATATGTGTTCCTAGTATCATGCAAAATATTAGATATATAAAAGCAAACAGGAGTCTAGTCTGGTGGAGCTTATACTAGTATCAGATTTCAGCCCAGAATTTTCTGAATTCAGAACTCCACAGCTATGCAGCCTAATCATTTGGACAGGTTGGGGTTGTCTGTGGGAGTCAAATGGGCTGATTCTGGGATGGTAATAACAACAATAATAATACATGAAGCTTTGTAAATTTTCAGCTTACAAAGTTGTTTCCCATATGTTATTTGATTTGACACAACCTTTGTTAGGGGGCAGGGTAAATGAGCAGTGGGACTTGCAGAGGCCAGTCCCTGGTGTTTGCATAACTGGACTAGAGTCCGGGTGTTCTGAATCCAGAGCAGTGGTCTTACTTGCAGTATGCAGGATGAATGGTGCCTCCCAGGAACACCTTTTGCTGGGATGCTCAAATGGGTGTCTGAAAGTATGTAGAAACAGAGCTCAGACTGGTGAACTCAAGCAAAATATTGACATCACCCTTGGAGGCAATTCCTACATGTGGGAAGCCATGGGCTACAAGAGTGCTTTGCAAATTTTTCTACCAGAGTATCCCTGGGAATTGTCACTTTAAGAAGACATTACTTAACATCTTGTGGTTTCATATGCACTTGACACATATTCCCATATACCTCTGGGGATGTGTGCACCACAGTTTGAGAAGCATAGTATCAAATGACCTGTGAAAATACATTAGAACCATGCTTCAACCACCAAGCTAATAAATACAATCCATGGAGTTTTATCCATCCATCTATCCATTAGCAAATATTTGTGGGGAATCTACAATAACTTCTGTACTGTGCTAGGTAGGCACTATGACATGATATGATGTGATAGAATATGATATAGCTCTTAAGGAATTAAAAATCTAATATGAACTGATCCTTGGAATGATTAGCATTATATTATAATGAAACGCTAAATTTCGTTATTTGGATTTAGGGGCAGTAAGGGCGGGAACATGCATAGAAACCTTCCTAATAAAGGTGAGTTGACTAGAATCTAGCAGGTGCAGAAGAATTTGAAGATGAAGAGAGAGAGCAAAAGGTCTCTAGTTGGGCACAGCATGGACAGAGGTGTAGGAGGAATAAATGTGATAGGAATTTTTTGATAAGTAAACATTACTTGCTCTGTTTCTCTCTTATGCAGAACATTAGGAAAATACTCAAAACTAGGAGGGAGAAAAAAACAAAATACCATCCATACTCCTGATAACCAAAGGTAACCAGCATATGGGTCATTCTAGTCTTTTAGAAGTTTAGAATTTGTATGCAGGTAGTTGAAGTCACTACAGATCTTGTATAATGTTCTGACCACTTTCAAAGAGAGTAAACCTAATGGCATTTTGCAGCATTGATTAAAGTGGGGAGAGACTGGGAGACAGGAGTCAGAAACTCTAATGGGTAAAAGAACACCACATACCCTAGCACCTGCCTTTAAAACCAACTGAGCAACGAGCACTGACTAACAAGGTGCCTTGATCAGTGGTGTGTTCCCCATCCCTGAAGCGATTCTCAGAAGCCGGTGACCTCTTCCTAGGATGCTATAGAAGGATCACTGTACCTGGAGGAGGGATGTAGTGGTTTCTCCCACCTCTTCCAGCCCCAAGATTCTAGGACTTACATTGTTAGCTGTGGAAATTCACATTCAAATAAATGATGATGCTCTCTTGTCTTGTAATTCAACAGTGGGTGGCTTCCCATAGCGGGTGATACACATTATTGGGTAACATAGTAGTTGTTATTTAGTGGTGGAAATCAACTGATATCACAGTGCCAGGGGTACGTTCTTGACCATTTTAGCCCTGCTATGTTAATTCTCTCTGGGTGTGTGTGGTGGGGGGAACAGGGGATGGAACACAGGGGCATCCTACCTCTGAGCTACATCCCCAACTTCCCTTTTTTGAAACAGGGTCTAGCTCAGTTGCCAAGGCTGTCTTTGAACCTGCAATCCTCCTGTCTCAGCCTCCCAAGTACTGGGATGACAGGCTCGTGCCACCACGCCTGGCTGTTAGGTTAATATTTGAGAGCTGCCCTCACCTGGAAGCACTGGGGGAGAAACTCTCATCCTACCCAGGCTCCACCTTCCCGGCTCCCAGCTCAGCCACCATCTCCTCTGCAAGGGCCTCCTTTGCTCCCGGGACTCAGGTAGAAGCAAGTCCTCTGCATTTCCACAGGACTCTGCTTGCCCAGCATCCAGCCTGCCTGGCAGTGATGAAATTGCCTGTTTATCAGTCCCCACGCTGCTCTGTAAGCTCTTGTGGGCAGGGACAGGGTCTGGCAGACAGTAAGTTCCTTGGTAAATGTTGTCATTGAATGAAGACCCTTGGCCACAGGCCAGATCTGGGGAGCTTTAGAAACTTTCTCTGAGCATGGACGAGCGTGCCGCCCTTCCTTCCTCATGCACTTAGATCCTTAGAAGCACCCAAAGAATGTGGTTCTTTCCTTCCTCAATACTGCTTTGGGGTCTGTGATTCTGTCCCCTTCTGAAGGACTGAATGTATAGTTGATACTCTATATAAAAAGGATGCGAATCAGGAAAAGAAAATAATTAGAGGAGTCCTGGTTTCAAAGTATGACACTTCTGAAACCAGGTCAGGTTTGCTTTTCTTAAAGCCACTGTGACATTTATAAGAAAAGACCTCTCTGCCCCTCCTCGATGGGGACCCCAGAGCCCCCTTCTCGTGCCACCAGTCCTGCTCCAGGCAGACACAAGGAGGAGCTTCAGCTCCTGTTAACTCCCCACCTCCACGATTACGTGGTCCTTTCTCAGTTTCCCGATGTTGCCAGCTGTCAGCGAGGGCTGTGTGGGAATAAACACTGCAGGTTCCTCAAGAATTCTGCACCCTGAGCGTCAGCCTGAAAGATGCAGGATCTGTGTCCCTATGAGATCCACGCAGGTCCCAACTTGAGCCCACGTCAAGAGGGTAAATAAAACAAAACAAAAAACTACCAGCTTATCTTCCACTCCTCCGATGGAGTCACTAAGTAACCCAGTTTTCAGTGGCTCTAAAAACCATGTGCATAAAGGATTATTTATTTCTATATATGGCCAGAAAACAGCCCCAATCACGGGGCTGGCTTCCTGGTGGACACGTTCCAGTTTTTCCAGACCTGCAGACTCCAGAGACTTCCAGGCTGGACACTGGTTTCTGTGGCCTGCATGTAATTAGGTGCAGCAAAAAAAATTTGGCTCCCAGCATGACTGGCCTTCCTTTTCTCGCCCCAGCCCCTCTGCCCTAGCCTCTGCTCCCTTGGAATGCTGCAGCCAGCAGCAAGGAATGAAGCGTTCACAGCTGCAGCCCTGCTAAAAATAGAAAGTTTATTTTTATGTCCATGAAGCCCTTTTCCTGCTGTTGCTGTTGTTAAATGGAACTCCCAGGCAGGAAGGGGATGGACCACATTGGTCACCAGCCAAGCAAATTCTAGTCCATGTTGGGGCTCAAATCCAGCCAAGTAGGGGCCAGAGGATTGGGTGATCTGTTTTCCTTTTAGAGCTTCTCCTCTCTTGGTGGACACCTGTTCTCCAGAATTTGGGGTGTGTGTTTCCTGGTTTTTAGATGGTCTGCTTGAATGCGTTTCCCTTTCAGATGCGGCCTTCCTTTTGTTATAATCTGCTCATAACAGAGGGGAGGCTGGGCAAAGGGTACTGAGCTAAGCAGACAAGGAACCTGGATTTTTTTCTTCCAGTTTTGTCACCTTGCTAGGTGGCCTTGAGCAAGTCACAACCTCTCGGAACCTCTGTCTTCATTTATGCAATAGATATAATGATAGGTGCCCAGAACTTAGGTGGAATTACTGAGAACGAGACAACTTTGAGAAGTTCAAGATAATCTGCAGGTGGGTTGTTTTCTACTTTTGCTAGATCCAGGCTTTTAGAGTGTGTCCAAAAAGAGGAAAAGGAGGAGAGAGGAGTACGTGGCGTGGGGAGGCATATTTTGATCACATTTCCTTTGAGATATGCAAAAGATAGCCAGACATGGTGGCACATACCTGTAATCCCAGTACTTGGGATGCTGAGACAGGAGGATCACAGGTTCGAGGACAGCCTCAGCAACCTAGCAAGACCCTGTTTCAAAAACAAAAAATAAAAAAAGGACTGGGGGTGTAGCTTGGAGGTAGAATGCCCCTGGGTTCAATCCCCAGTACCACACACACACACACACACACACACACACACACACACAAAGC
>PVJS01063150.1:0-10555 GCA_004027185.1 Glis glis | reverse complement strand
TATTATTGTATTGGGATCAATTAATGTCAACGAAGAGTTTCTTTTATGAAAGTGGTTGCACCTATGTTTGGGGCATACATGTTCACTATCATTATATCCTCTTGCTGGATTGTTCCTTTTACCAGTAAGAGATGACCTTCTTTGTCTCTTCTGATAAGTTTAGGTTTGAAGTCTAATTTGTCTGATACCATAGTTGCTACTCCTGCTTGTTTTCGAGTTCCATTAGCATGGATTACTTTACTCCATCCCTTCATCTTTAGTTTGTGAGTATCTTTATTTGTAAGGTATGTTTCTTGCAAGCAGCATATAGATGGATTGTGATTTTTAATCCATTTTGCCACCTTATGTCTTTTGATTGTGGAGTTGAGGCCATTTATATTCAGCGTGATAAGTTTTTATTCTGAACATTTTGAGTTTTAATATTTG
This sequence comes from Glis glis, assembly GCA_004027185.1. Taxonomy (NCBI): domain Eukaryota; kingdom Metazoa; phylum Chordata; class Mammalia; order Rodentia; family Gliridae; genus Glis; species Glis glis. The sequence continues at coordinate 10,129 of PVJS01063150.1, read as the reverse complement.
TTTGAGGTAGTGTTTGTTCTTTGCCTAGTTGTTTGTTAGATGGAAATCCTTGTTTCTCTGGTTCTGGCATTTCTTTATTATTTCTTCTTTGTAATTAATCTCTTTGAGTATTTTCTTTAGTACTCATTTGGAAGACATAAAGTCTTTCAGCTTCTGTTTGTCATGGAAGGTTTTTATTTCCCCATCCAAATTGATACATAAATTTGCTGGGTAGAGAAACCTTGGCTGGAAGTTGTTTTCTTTCAGAGTTTGGAATATGTTGCTCCAGGCCCTCCTGGCTTTCATGACTTGGTTTGGAAAATCAGAATTGATTCTTATTGGTTTGCCTCTGAATGTTACTTGGTCTTTTACTCTCATTGTCTTTACGATTATCCCCTTGGCCTCTACATTAGTCAATTTGATTATTATGTGGCGTGTGAACCTCTTCTCTGATTTTCTCTCTTAGGGGTTCTATATATTTCTTGTACCTGTGTGTCGGCCTCTTTTTTTATATATGTTTGGAAAATTTTCTAATATTAATTCTCAGAAAAGGTTATTGATTCCTTTGGTTTCAGCTTCTATTCCATCTTCTATGCCTATTATTCTTAAGATTGGCTGAGATCTCTTCAATGTCCAATTCATGATGTCAAATTGTTTTTTCTAAATTATATACTATGGGTTCATTTTTGGAGAGGTCACCTTCTAAGGGTGAGATTCTGTTTTCCATGTGCTCTCATTTACTGTTGATAGCTTGTATTGGTGCCTTCATTTCAATTATTGCCTCCTTCGCTTCCTTCAGAGCTTTTTTTGATTCCTATTCAGGGTGTCAGATTCTTTATTTATTTGATCCTTTTTCTCTCAGGCTCTCTCTGAATTCTTTTCGGAAATCCTGTTTCATTTCTACTATTAAAGTTCTGAGTTGACCTTGCAATCTTTGCAATTCTGTGTTGTCAGGTTCTGTTGTTGTGGGATTGTGGGAACTCAATGTTTCTTTGCTATTCTTCCTTCTCATGATTTCAGGTTTCTTAAGTTTATATCTTTGTTGCTTTTGGTAGCTCTGTCTCACTCTCTAGGTTTCCTATGTCTAATCTCTTGCCCTTTATAGTATTTTATTCCGGAGGTAGATATTTGCTACTAGGTGAGCCTTAAAGGTGAATATCCTTTATTGAATGGTTATTCTCACTTACTCAATATAATGTCCATTTGCATGCCCAATTCTTGGTCTCCTTCAGTGATTGGGACCCTTTCCTGGTGCCTCTCAGTGCCTGTGCAGGTGCTCAGTGCCACTATTGCCCCTCTCACTGCAAGCGTGGGTCTCTATGTTCTCCACTTGGGCTGTCCCTCGGTCTATCTCTGTCTACATATATGGCAGGCATCGCCAGCGGGGGACCCTGGGCCTGTGTCTCTCTTTGCCTACAGAACGGTAGATGTCGCTTTGACCCAACTCTGTGCAAACACGGAACTCCACGTTTTCCACAGAGAGGGCTGGGTTTGTCTAATTTTTTCCCAGGTACCATGACTGTGTGTCCTGTGGCAATCCCTGGGAACCCTGCAAAGGCACTGCAACCTGCGTGCTGTAGGTCTGTCCCACCTGAATGACTCCGGGGGCTGACTGCTTATCCAAGCGTCTACTGTGTCCCACAGTAGACCCCACTCCCACCTCCATTGAGGTGATCCGCAAAGTCTCAAACCCTGCCAGTCTATTGCTTGCCATGCAAGTCACTGTGGCCACACTGGGTGGTCTCCCTCTGGGGCGGTTCATTAACTTATGGTCTCATTAAGCACTTCTCTTTATCTCTGGGGGAGGGGGTGGGCTCAGCCACACTGCTGTAGGTTCCCTTCTGGCTTCTGGGCACTTGGGTCTCTGCCAAGGGTGGAGTGAATTGCTACTCGCTTTCATTGCTGCTATTCTGCAGATGCTGGATTTGCAACAGGTCTCTGGCTTCTTTTTTGGTGGTGTGTGGAAGCTGCAATGCCGGTAGCCACTGGCACGGGCTGGCCAAGATGGCACTGCCTCCGTTCCCTAGGTAAGGCTCTTGGAGCTTTTTACTGTCCAGTTTTTTCTTCCGGCTTTGATGCCATCACATTTCAAATTTTTCATTGTTTAGTTCAATTTTTCATTGCTTTTCTTTTCTTGTCGAGAAGCTGCTTTCATGGCGATTGAGATCAGAATCTCAGAAAGATCGTAATGTGGTGTCTCCCTCAGATGCCATCTTGGACACCCCGCTCTGCAGTCTACTTTTTGATTAATATTATAATGACATCAACGAATAATTCACTTCAGCTGCCATTGTTTCCTCAATTTTCACAAATTCAATTATGCCAAAATAATTTCAGTAACTTTTCAAATCATAATTCACCAGCCTACAACACCTTCCTTACAAGTTGCATAAATCCTGATGTCTTTGCAACTTGTTAAATATAAAATTGCTTCTTATAAATTTATCAGAATCTTAAATTTAGCAGTCTGTGTGGTGCAACCCAGCTTGTGTACTTCCTTCTGTCAGCACGCCATTTACTCTTTAGAGTCAAGCTACTCTTGAGTGTAGACACAAATGAAAAATAATAATAGCTCTGGTCCCAGTTATGATGTTTTGCAGTTACAGTTCATCTATTATATGAGGAATTCCTAGGCTGCTCTTATGTAGTAATATGGGCACCACCAGTAACTTCTTTTCTGAGCTCCACAAGGTTTTATGGGTTGTAGAGTCATCATTTCTAGAGGAGTTAAGCCAAGGAGTATAGCGTGCTCTAAATGCTACTAGCTAAGGTTGGATGTTCAATGATTATTTGTTCTGCAATAATATGATTTATTTGTTCCTAGCAAGACTTACGTAAAATGTCAACAAACTATCAATTAAATCCTTTCTAGAGTCGAAAATGCAGATAGCACAGTTGTATTCAATTTGATGTTGAACAGATTGTGTTTCCTAGCAGAGTACCTTCTGTAGTTGATAATTTCATAGGCAAACATCTGTAAGGGTAATTCACTGTTTATGAGGGATGCTGAATTTGCTAGCTAGAATATAGGAACTTGATTTGATAAACTGTATCTTCTTATGTTTTCTCCCTGCCATATGGATCAGGTTGGTAAACACCTACATGGGCACCTCTTTTTGATTACAGTATAAACTGTGTTTACAGCATTCTAAATTATGTCAATTCTCCTTATTAGGTTGTGTTTTAGTTTACAGTTTCAGCATGGAAAGAACTTACCAAATAATTACAGGACAAGCATGTATAGTACTTGCTTTTTTTTTACTTTTACCAGGAAAACAAATTTAATAAAGCCCATCTTAAAAGTGAGAAAAAAATAAATCAGGGAACAAAATTGGTCAGACAATTATGTCTGAAATGAAATTTGATTATATTATCATAACTATATAACATAATCAAGCACCTTTCAGTAGAATTTCTTTTATAAATTTAACCAATAATTAGGCAATTGATTTTATATCCTGTCATATTAATGTATAAATAATGTTCAAATTGGGATCATGCAAATGATTTTCTGTTTAACTGTTTTAAATACTAATCTTTCTGGAATGTTTCTAAAAGCATCTTTTCTATTCTGGTATGGACTTTTAAAATTATGGTTTCTTGAAATAGTAATATAATGTTCCATCCAAGAAAGACAACAATTGCTAAATATAATTTAGCCTGTAATTAATGTTAACATTGATGGAGTCAAATAAATGAACTAACTAATGATTTTACCCTCTGCTAATCTGATGACTAGCTCTTACCTAATGACACTGGGAAATATATACATTTGTCAGCAGGTGAAAATGCCCTTGACTCAGTAAATTATGTGGAGTATTACCTTTTCTGAAGCTAATTCAAAGCACTAATGGACTTAACACGTAGCATGCATATGTGAGGTGAGCTATTCATGGAACCAAATTACCCCATAAGAAATATTACCCATTATTTGCCTCCCAGCAATCATTTCCTCTTTTCTCAAACACAAACCAACCCAGAAGAAAGATGCTAAATTTAATTATAACTATTATGTGAACAATGCAAGTAAGCCATCCGGTGTGCTTCCAAATGCACTTACAGCCTATCGAGTGGCTTAAATATTTTCATGTGGAATCTGGGGGTTTGCAGCTAGGATATGAGGTGAATTTTAAATGACTTTACAGACGTCATTGGGAAAGTGAGATATGTGAGTAATGAGGTGACTGGCCCAGTGAATCATGGGAACCTGTCAAACATGGGGAGATGTTGGAGAAGAGATGATGTCAAATACCAGTAACTTAGCAACCCAGAATTTAGCTGTCCAGCAAGTGAGCAAGAGTAGCCCCTTTAAAATAGCTGAGTAGATATATGAGTCCCTATATATCTTAGGTGCGCTATAAAAATAAGTCTGTTTTCTGTCAACTTGTTTCTTTTTGTGAATATGGTGATTTATTATTTTCTATTGAATTGAATGAAAACAGGTGAGAATTTAAGCCATGTGTAGAATTTACACCTGCTTTCTCTATCTTGGGTGTTCGGAGAGGGTAATGAAACAATGTATTGGTTTGCCAAAAAAGCATTCTAGGCTTATCTGAAAGAAGTAATAACTTCCAACTGTTGTTTGAGAACCAGTCTTTTTTATCCTAGCTGTGCTAGTGGGATTGGGCTGGGAGAAAAAGAGGTAATACAAGGAAGTGAACCATTCTCAATTTGCATCTCTATAAAGGTATAACCAGTGTCTCTGAAAAAAAAAATGCACCAAGAAAGTAGCCTCTCACAATCAATTTGGTAGGCGTCTTCCAGTTTTGAAATGAAAGAATAATACAAAATTTTCTCCTTCTCTTGAATATCATTAAAACATTAAGGTGAATGAGAGAAATAAATTTAAACTCCACAATTGATCTGACCAGAAGACATCTAAAAATATGAGCTACAGTTTGTTCTGTGAATGTCAAAGAGGGAAGAAGCCAAGAGATGTTCCTGATGGTCATAGATATGGGGTATAGAAGCACTGATTTTTTATACTTTTATTGGCACATTGTAATTATACATCATAGTGAGGTTCAAAGTGATACAAACATACATGCACATGGTACTTGGTATGTTTCCCTGAGGATCCCATGCTGATTCCCATACGTGTTGGTGAGATTGGTAGAGATACCTTCATATATGGAAAGATCAACATTCATTCTTGATACAATAAGATAGATTAAATCATTCTTGATATTTTAAAATACATCCTCCTGAACCCAAAAGTTAGTATCTCATTTCATGGGTAAGCTTTACAAGCATTCCTATTATAGTCACAAGAAAGACTAGATGGTATTTATACCACTATTATTTAATATTGTTCTGGAGGCTAGCCAAGACGATTAAATAAAGAAATAAAATGTATTAAAATGGGAGAGAATGTGTAAAATGGTTGTAGATTATATATTTTCCCCTGGAAATCTCAAGAGAATTAACCAAAACAGAATTATTATAAATAATACAACAATTCATCAAAGTTGCAGTGTACAAAATAAATATGCATTAATAGCCTTTATATACAGAGCAACTGACCCTAAGATATAATGGATAAAAAGACTTATGAATAAATTTAACAAGAAATGTAGCCAGGAGTGGTGTCACATGCCTGTAATCCCAGTACCTGTGAGGCTGAGACAGGAGGATTGCAGGTTCGCAGCCAGCCTGAGCAACTTAGTGAAGGCCTCAAAACTTAGAGATACCTTGTTTCAAATTTAAAAAATAGGGTTGGGGGTATAGATCAGAAATAGAATGTCCTTGGGTTCAATCTCTAGTACCAAAAAGAAAGAAATATGTCATGCCTATATGAACAATCTAAAGCACTATGAGAGATACCTAAAAGGACTTAAACAAATGGAAATGCACATCAGTTGTGGGTAGAAAGACAATATCACAAACATTTCTATTCTCTCTAATTTAATCTTAGATCCTTACCTCACACCATAGCATACAGCGAGATTATGTTCAGATATATTAAAGATTAAAATGAATATTAGAAGTAAATATGGAAGAATTTAATTTTTTCAGGTCAAATCTCAGATTGAGCCTGCAGGGCTAGGAGGCAGTCAGGGGAAAGTTCAGAGATTTGAGGAGATTGGGGAAGGTTTAAAGGCATCATTGAAAAAGAGAAAGGGCTACTTAAGAAAATACAGGAAGATTACGAGGCAATGTCAAAGCTCTAGGTAATATTGAAGACATTACATTTTTATAGGTTCTAATCTGCGGGTTGTATAATTTTCTCCAGCAGTGCTTAGCTCATTACTGAGAAGCCACTGACTAATGGATAAACAACACTAGAGGCCTCAAAGCAGTTCGTATGAATTGCCCCAAATCACATAATCATACAGTCACTAAGCAGTTGACACAAAATTTGAACTCAGGTTGGCTGAAATCCAAAGTACACACTGACAATAATACCACTTTGCAGTTTTTGTCCCTAGAACTGTTTTAAATATTTCACATACAGTTACTCATATAATCACCATACCAAAGTCAGGAAGCAAGTACTATTATCATCCCTCTGTTACAAGTATTGAAATTGAAGTACTTTGTGCCCAAGTCACTTTCCAAATTCAATTGCAAATCAATGGCAGAGCCAAGATCTCAACCCAGGTAGTCTGGCTCCAAAGTTCATGCTTGTAGCCATTAAACATTCTGCCCTTCACCATGATGATATGGGGATGAAGGAGCTGGTTTTAAGTGAGTATTGCATCCCATGACCCAGTAAATATTAGTGGAGCTGGGAAAGATTGTTAATAATTTCATGTGTCAAAATCAGGCAAATAGTTTACCAGATGGACCAAATCTAACAAAATGAAGTTTTATAGAAGTGTTGCCTATATGATAAAGCACTTGAGTCCACTAATATTTAGCGTAGACAAGAAAAATTTGAGCACCCCAAAATGTGCTAATAGGAAACAAGCATCTAGAGCAGGAGTAACAAACTTTTCCTGTTAAACACCAGGTAGAAAATGTGTTTGGCTTTTTAGGACATGTAGTGTCTGTCTCAACTATTCAACTCTATTGTTATCGTATAAAAGCATCCATAAAAATATGTATGAAATAGTGTGACAGTGTTCCATTAAAACTTTACTTACAGAATCAGACAATGGGCCATATTTGGCTGGCAGGGGGTGGTTTGCTGACTCCTAAACTAGAACATCTAGAACTAAGAAGTGGATAGATATTCTCTGCTGTGTTCTGCTCAGACCACACTAGACATATGGTATTGATTTCCAGTCAGCTCATTTAAAAAAATTACATTCAGTCAAATTTTACTTTTTTACTTATAGTAAAAAAGTTAGTTAGTTTTTTTTTTTCGGTACCAGGGATTGAACCCAGGGGCATTCTACCTCTGAGCTACACCCCCAGCCCTCGTTAGTTTGAATATATGTATAGATTCCTGTAATCACCACCATAACAAAATACAAAACAATTCCAACATCCCAAAGAATTCCTTCACATTACACTTTTCTAGTCAGACCCTCCTCCCTACCCCTAATCCTTGGAAAGCCACTGTCCAATTCTTTTCCATGATAGTTTTGTCTTTTCCAGAAGGTATATATAAATGGGATTACACTGTATGTGTCTTTTCCAAAATGGGTTCTTTCACTCAGCATGATGACTTTGAAATGCACTTAAGTTAGAGCATATATCAATAATTCATTCCATTCTGTTCCTGAGAAATATTCCATTGTGTGGATTTCCACAATCTGTTTATCTAGTCATCCACTGAAGGACATTTGGGTTGTTTCCAGCCTTTGGCAATTATAAATAATATTATTATTAAAAATAATGTATAGATTTTTGTGTGAGCATATGTTTTTAATTTTTGTATATACATAGGAGTGGCATTTCTGGGTCGTATGGTTATTGTATGCTTAATTTTATTTAAAACATACTAAATTATTTCCCAGTGTGTCTGTACCATTTTGCATTTACACCAGCAATATATGCTAGATTCAGTTGCTCAGCATCCTTGACAACACTTGGTCTCATTTCTATTTGTATTTAAGCTTTTCTAATAGGTATTTAGTGATTTATGATTGTAGTTATAAATTGCATTTCTTAAATGACTAATGAGGTTAAGTTAATCTTTACATGAGCACATTTCCCATCTGTGTATTATTTTTGATAAAGTATCTGTTCAAATCATTTGCCCATTTTAAGAACTGGATTATTTATTAGTCTATGGTTGAATCTTGAATTTCTGCTATATTCTGGATATGTGTTTTTTCAGATATGTGATTTTTAAATGTTTTCTTCAAGGCTGTAGCTTGTATTTTCATTCTCTTGATGGTAAAAACACTTCATAATTGTGAACATACTTCATAATTTTGAGAAAGTCCAATGTATTTTTTTATTTTTATTTTATGGTTTATGACTTTAAAGTCAAGCCTAAGAACATGTTGTCCAACTCAAGATCATAAAATTTCTCTCCCATGTTTTTCGTAAGAATTTTGTTTAGGCCATTAATCAGTTTTAGATTAATTTCAGTATATGGTGTGAGGTGTAGTTTGAGATTTATTTTGTTCCTTGTGTTTCAACACCATTTGATGAAAGACTAATCTTTTGTCTTACTCCAATGAATTGCTTTTGCATTTTTATAAAACATTGATTGGCCATATTTATATGGGTCTATTTCTGGACTTTCTAGTCTATCCCATTGGTATATGTCCTGAACCTTTCCCCAATACCATATGTCTTGATCTCTATAGTGTTATAATAAGGCTTAAAATAGAGTAATGTGGATCTACCAACTTTGTTTGTTTTCTAAAGTGGTTTGGCTATTCTAGTTTTCCTTTCCATCTGAATTTTAGAATCATGTTGTTTATGTTTACAATGAATCCTTCTTGAATCTTGATTGACATAGCATTACATCTATTGTTCAGTTTAGGCAGAATTAACCCCTTCACCTTGTTGAATGGTTCAACTTATGGATTCAGTTGCCTCTATATTTAGGTTGCTTACTCCATTTTTAGAGGGACCTAGAAAATTTATGCTATGGGAAAAATCCAAACTCCTACAAAAACTATATGAACAAATTTATTTTTATTCCTAATAGCAAAAACGCTACAATATATACAACAACAGAATAATTAAACAAATTCAGATTTATAAACTCAGAATAGTAATTAGCCATTAAAAATCAACCATGGCTTCGAGGTTGACATATCAACACAGGAAAATTTATGATACATTAAGCGAAATAACTAGATTATAAACATCTTATGTAATTAATTTTATAGTTATATGAAACTATGGAAAAATATATATATAACTAAAGGAAATAACTCTGAAATGATAAATATTATTTTGTTAAGAGAAATAGGATTATGGGTAATTTTTTAAATATTTTCTCAATTTTTATAATTATCAGAGCCTAGGATTGGGCAAAGAGGCCTCAAATGATGGAACACAACCCCCCAAGAGAAGTTACAGAGGGATAGTATTAGAGCAATAAAAGAATGTTCTAGAGAGGCATCATGATTATAGAAGTAGGGCTTAGCTCTTCTCACTTGCTAATTCTCTTGGGTAACTTAACCTTTCTGTATCTTCTTTAAAAATTATGATAGCATTGTCTATTTATAGAATTATTGGAAAGATTAAATGAGATGATGCACATGAAGGCCCTAGAAATAGTTCTTGAAACACACTTCCTCTGATCTAAATAGTGGATCTGTCCAAGGATAAAGGGTAGGGAGGTTTTTGGCACTGAAAGTATTCAAGCAGAGGTATCAGGCTTCTGCATTACCTAGAGGATAGACTCCAAATTCCTTACCTTGTCATTGAAGGTCCTTCCTTTATTCTGCCACTCATGCCCACTTCATTTCTTATCATTTCTCCCAACTATGTGTCCTTTCCTCCATCTTCCACAAATTTTTCTCCCTTCCTCAAAAGTGCCATCTTTTCCCCTGTCTGTATGTGTTGGCCTTTCTCCCCAGAACCCCATCCACTTCTGTATTTTCCTGGTGACTGCCTGTTCATAACATGAAAGAATCAGCACAGAGATCACTAAAATTAACGAATTATTTTTTCTATCTTTCTTCTAGGTTTCCTCAGTGATTTTTTTAACTTTTTATGTTCATTTATTGGTGCATTGTAATTATACATTTTGATATATGTCAGGGTATGAACATCATACATGCACACATTGCACATT
>PVJS01063149.1:0-10555 GCA_004027185.1 Glis glis | reverse complement strand
ACCATATGATCCGGCTATACCACTATTGGGTATCATACCAAAGGGATTGAAACTAGAAAACAACAGTAATATATGCATACCCATGTTCATAGCAGCACAATTCACAGTGGCCAAATTATGGAACCAACCTAGATGTCCATCAACAGATGAATGGATTACAAAATTATGGGAAATACACACAATGGAATTCTACTCAGCAGTAAAGAACAAAATAACAGCATTTGCAAGAAAATGGAAAGATCTGGGGAACATTTTGTTAAGTGAGATTGGCCAATCACAATAAAAGAAAGGACATATGTTTTCTTTAATATGCGCAACTTAGGGAATAGTGGGGACACACAAGGGACTCCAAAAACAACGGAGAATCCTCAGTGGTGCAAGGGAAGGGGTACAAGTGAAGGGGAAGGGTAAGAAAGAAGTGAATCTATGGAATTACTGTCATAAACAATGTGTATATATGAGATTATACCAACATCATTCTCAGTGCTCCATGGGGGGGAGGCGGGGGGAGGGACACCAAGAGCTGTGTGCATGTATGTTAACACCAAACTGATACTCATTGTGATGTGAGACTACAATGCACCAATAAAAACATAAAAAAAAAAGAAAACTGGGAATGGATCCACCATATGATCTGGCTATACCACTACTGGGTATCATACCAAAGGGATTGAAACTAGAAAACATCAGTAATATATGCATACCCATGTTCATAGCAGCACAATTCACAGTGGCCAAATTATGGAACCAACCTAGATGTCCATCAACAGATGAATGGATTACAAAATTATGGGAAATACACACAATGGAATTTTACTCAGCAATAAAGAAGAACAAAATAACAGCATTTGCAAGAAAATAGAAAGATCTGGAGAACATTATGTTAAGTGATATTAGCCAATCACAATAAAAGAAGGGACATATGCTTTCATTAATATGCGCAACCTATGGAGTAGTGGGGACACAAAAGGGACTCCAATGACAACAGAGAACCCTCAGTGGTGCAAGGGAAGGGGTATAAGGGAACGGGAAGGGCAAGAAAGAAGTGAATTCATGGAATTACTATCATAAACAATGTGTACATATGAGATTATACCAACATCATTCTCAGTGCTACATGTGGGGGGGGTAGGCAGGGGGGAGGGACACTAAGAGTTGTGTGCATGTATGTTAACACCAAACTGATACTCATTGTGATGTGAGACTACAATGCACCAAAAAAACATATAAAAAATAAACATTATGCTATGCCCATGTACAAAGGTATCACTACTAATCTCATTACTATGTATAGGGAGGGGATGGTAGCAGAGGGGACCTGAAGAGAAAGACACCAAGACCTGTGTATATGTTTATTTGTATGTCTTTGAACTTCATTAAGATGTATAATTACAATGCACCAATAATTTAAAAGGAGATTCTAGGGGGGTCTATCTATGAGCAATTTCTGACATAATTCATCCTTACTGAAATATAGACTGTTCTACTTAAATTAGCTACACAGATGTTTTTAAAAGTACTTGGTTTCATAATGACAGGAAAACATTAATAGTATCTAAATAATAAAGATATTTCAAAATTGTTTCTTATTAAATAAAGCAAAAAGCCTTACTAGGATATAAAAAAAAAGTGAGTGTGCCCAACTTCGGAATATAACTGTTTACTACCATTACATCTTCTTGCTGGATTTTTTCTTTTATTCGTAAGTGACCTGCTTTGTCTCTTCTGATAAGTTTTAGCTTAAAGTCTGCTTTGTTGGATATTTGCATTACTACCCCTACTTGTTTTCATTTTCCATTTGCATAGTATATCATTTTCCATCCTGAATTTCACTTTAACCTGTGGATATCTTTGCCTGTAAGGTGAGTTTCTTGTAAGCAGCATGTACTTGGATTATGTGCTTTATTTCACAATCCCAGTCTATTTCTTTCAATTGGAAAGTTTAGATCATTGGCATTCAATGTTATTATAGAGATATGATTTTTGTTTCCTTACATTTTTAGTTATATTTTCTGTTTGATATAGTATTATATATCCTTTGCTTAGTTGCCCAGCTGGTGGAATTCTACTGGCTTCTGGTTCTGGTATTTATTTCTTTTTTCTTCTTTGTGTTTTGTTTCTTTAAGTATTTTCTCTAGTTCTGGCTTAGTAGTCATGAATTCTTTTATCTTCTGCTTGTTTTGGAAGGATTTAATTTCTCTATTTTGAAAGATATCTTTGCTGTATATAGCAGTTTTGATTGGAAGTTGTTTTCTTTCAGGATCTGGAGTACATCATTCCATTCCCTTCTGGCTTTCATGACCTGAGTTGAGAAGTCCAGAGTGATTCTTACTGTTTTGCCCCTGGATGTCACCTGTTCTTTTGTTCTTCATGCATTTAAGAGTCTTTCCTTGGACTCATTTTGATTATTATGTGGAGTGGAGAAGTCCTTCTTTGATGTTGTCTTGTTGGTGTTCTGAATGTCTCCTGTATGTGGATGTCCAACTCTTTCTTTATGCTATTTGTATTTATATTATTTGTCTGAAGAGGCTTCTAATGCTTTGGGTTTGTGCTTCTAGACTTTCTTCAATGCCTACTATCCATAAGTTAGGTAGTTTCATATTATCTAATATTTTTTGGATGTTCTGGTCGTGTTGTATTGTCTTTTCTATATTGTTGACTGTGTGGAAAATACAGTGAGACTCTATTTTAGTCCTCCAGAGGTGGTTTCTATTGGGGTATTTAATTCATTTATTGTCTCCATTTCATTCAAAGCCTCTTTTTGGTTCTTATTTAGGGCCTCAATTTCTCTATTCATATGTTCTTTCACGCCTATATAACTTCTCTGATTTCCTTTTTGAGGCCTTTGATCATATTGAATATCAAAATTCTGAATTCTCCTTCTGGCATTTATTGCAGCTCATTATTGGTGATCTTCCTTGTTGAGTTGTGGGAGTTTATTGTTTCCTCATTGGTCTTCATTCTCATATATTCAGAATTCCCCGGTTTTTATTTCTGTTGTTTTGGCACTCTCTTCCTCTTTGTGTGAGAGTCCTATGTCTATTTGTTATAATAAGGCCTTTGCTGGGGGGTATATATTTGCCTCAATAAATCTGTCCATATAAACAGACTTTTGAGTTTGTCCCCCAAAACCTCTTTAAAAAGATATAGTTCTTAGTCAGTGCAGGCAAACCAGAATTTCTGATTGGCTGCAAGCTACTGTTATCTCCAGGCCCTAACTCAGCAGGGCTAGAGATTATGATGTTCTCTTCAGAGCCTGCAGCATTCTGGTTGGGATTTAATGCCCCACAGATAGGACCACTTCTCTGCTGGTTGCAAACCCATGAGACACTGCAGAGCACTGACCTTTTGCCTCTGTGATCACTGGGTCTAAGCTTAGCAGGGCCAGAGATTACTAGGTTTTGAGCTTGTGGCCCAGCTGCCTGAGCTTTGATGGCCAAGGGACACCATTGCTGATCTGCTAGTTGCAAACACATGGAGCGATATTAGTGCTGGCATGGGTTTTCACCAACCCCAAACTCTGCTGGCAGAGGGAGTGCTATATTCCCAGCCTATAACTGTGATCATGTGAACCCCAGTGGCCCCTGGCCTCCCTGCTTCCAGGGCAGGGAGATATTGTACTGTTCTGAGTCTGGGGCTTGGGTGGCTCAGTTATTGATCCCCAGGGACACTGTTGCTGCTCTGGGCAGCTGCAATCATGTGAGACCTTTTTGGCCTTAGACCTTGGTGCTTGTGGTGTTCAATACCACTGTGTGCGAGTTTATACCCTTCTGAGCCTGCAGTGTGGTAGGCTGAGTTATTTCATCCCACAAATACCACTGTTGGTGCTCCTTTGGTGATTGCTGAAAACCCTGTAGGGGTGCGGTCAACTGTCAACCCTAGGTGTTACCTACCTGAGTGTCCCTAGGCACTGTCTGCTAATTCACAATTATGATGTGTCCACCTGTAGCCCCTGCCCCCACCTCTGCAGGGGTGGTTTGCAAACTCAAAGGCCTTGAGGGTCTGTTTTTTTGCCACACTAGTCCCTGCAACCACATAGGCTTCCATTGGGATGATTTGTAAACTCATGGTCTTGCCAAATGCTGTCTGGGTCCCTGCAGAAGAGATGAGTTCAGCTGCAGCCGCAGGAGTTTGCTGGAGAGTTTGGCTGGTTGGTCTGTAGATTCACAGTGGTCTTGACGAGGCAGGCTGTAGTCACTGGGGTCCCTGGAGGAAGGGTCTATGGTTTCTTGGTCCTGCTGAATTTAGCAGCAGCCGCAGACCTTCACTGGTGATTTGGTTGGGTGGTCTGGGAAGTCGGTGTCTTGAGGCATTCGAGCGTGAAGAGAAGAATGTGATTGCTTTTGATGAAGGTTTACCGCAATCACTGGCTCAACAAGATTCTGCTTCTTTGCTGAAGTTGGTCTGTGAGAGCCCCAGGGTCTGGTAGCTGCCAGCCCTGGCGTGGGCTCACCAAGAAGGCACCACCTCCACTCTCCACTCACCAGATGAGACATGTGGAGCTCTTTCCAGTCCTCTTCTCTCTGTACTGTATCCAATTCCCCCGCGTTTCAACTGTCTTTCTTCTGTTGAGTTCTGACTGTTTTTCTTCTCTTGCCAAGAAGTAGTCTTCCTGCTGCTTGAGTTCCGAATCTCGGAGCAACCGAAATACACTGTCATCCTATTTTCTGCCATCATTTCCCCCCTTTTGAGCATATTTATAATGGCTGTCTAATCATGTTTGTCTATTCAGTTCAATATTTGGGTTTTTCAAGGACAGTTTCTATTGACTACTATATACAACCCTGCATATGTCTAATCTTTCCAGTTTACCTACACTTATCATTTTTAATTAAAAATTTGACATTTTAAATATAATGTGATAACTTTGAGCTTCAGACTGTCCTTCCTGGTTTTTGTTGTTGTTGTGAATTTAATTAATGATGGTATTCTTGTGTTTTAAAGTTATTTTTTTGCACTAAATCTGTGAAATATGTATGCTCTATAGTGTTTTCCTGTTCAGTTAGTGCTATAATTTGGATATAAAAAAGCTCATGTGTTGAAATCCTGTCCCCAGTGCAGCAAGGTTCAAAGTTGGGGCATGACTGGAAAAGATGGGTCACTGGGGACTATATGTCCAAAAAGCCACCAGGATACCATGAGGAAGTTTAGGTGTGGCAGAACCTTGCCCCAGAATGGACTATGACATTTGAACCTCTAGAACCATGAGCAATGAAACCTTCCTTTCTCTAATGTGCTTGTCAAGTGTTTGGGTCATAGTTGTGAGAATGCTGACTGAAACATTTAGCTTAGTAATCAGTGAATTGGACAAAGATAGCATATGTGCCTTCTTGAACCAATTTGTCTTCTTCTCTTTGTGAAGTGTGTGTGTGTGTGTGTGTGTGTGTGTGTGTGCATACCTTTGATGCCTCTGATTTTAAAATTGTGACTCCCCTCTTGTGCAGAATCTCTAGATCACTCAGAACTGATAGATGATGGCCATCTCAGGTGTTTTTGGGAGTGCACATAACCCTACACATACAAGTGGCTATGTAGAATTTACAGAACATGTCAGAACTTTTCAAAGCTCCCTATGAACATCTCATTCTCCAGATATGTCTTTTAGATATTTTGTATAGCTTCTTGCTTACTCCAGCTGGTATTTCTGCTTCTAGCTGCTGTGATGTTAAGTTATTGGCACTGATCTTTTCCAACAAATGCTCTGGGGATATACATGCCTTTTCCCACCGTGTGAGCTCTGAATGAAGGCAAATGACAAGTTCTGCAAGTTGGAATTTTCCAGAAAACTAGCAAATTGTGGAAATTGTCTAGAAATGGGTCTTTTCAAGGAGCTTTGATACTGGCCTGCCTCTTTCAAAAGCTGATAGACTGCTGCTGTTTAGAGCTACTGAAAATCTGTGGAGAGAATGTTGTGAATAGGGCAATCAAAATGCCACAAAACACTTCACATGGAGATATGCCATATTTCTTTTAAAAGTGCTCCATAGATTTTGCAGGTTTTTGGCTAATTTCCAGAATTCAGAAAACATTTACTTTAGCAATTTTTTGCAAGCATCCTTGTCACTTTCATGAAAGAATATATTTCAGATCATCCTTTCTTTGCTATGTTTGAATCCTCATTTTTATACATAGATTTTTTTTTTGCAGTACTGGGGATTGAGCCTAGGCTCATTCTACCTCTGAGCTACATTCCCAGCCCTATTTTTTTTTTTTTGAAACAGGCTCTCACTAAGTTGTGGAGGGTCTCACTAAGTAGCTGAGACTGGCCATGAACCCATGATCTTCCTGTCTTAGCCTCCTAAGTACTGGCATTACAAGTGTGCGCCACCATGCCTGGCTTTATACATAAAATTTTAAAATGTATCTTCTTTCCTTTCTGCCTTCCTTCATTCAACATTGTCTTTGAGAAGATTCATCTCTGTGGCTCATTTATTTTCTTTGAATTATAATGCTCCATAGTATGAATATACCAAAATTGCCCATTAAACTAATGAGAAGGGATAGCTAAAATATTTAGATTACTGTACTCAATGTTGTAAGCAGTTGTAACACAATGGTATTTGTGTATACAAATGTATATAAACATAGATAAAGTACAAGAATAGCACACCTGTGTAGGGCACTACCATGGAATGGAGCTTGCAGGAGTGGAAGTTACTATAGAAGTCAATGAGTGAGTGAATGGTGAATGGATATGAAGTCCTAGGATGTTTCCATACACTACTATAGATTTTATAACCACTGTACACTTGGGCTACACTCAATTTATAAAAATATTTTCTTCAATAAATTAACCTTTGCTTACTGTAAATTTTTCACTTTATAAACTTTTAATTTTTTAAAAAAACATGATCTTTTGTAATAACAGTTTAAAATACAAACATAATACAACTGTACAAAAATTTTCTTTCTTTGTATACTTATTCTGTTAACTTTTTTCTCTTTTTGAAGTATTTTATTTTTGCTTTATAAAATTTGTTGTTAAAATCTAAGACACAAAACATGCGTTAGCCAAAGCCTACTCAGGGTCAGGATCATTAATATCATTCTTTAGACCCCATATTTTGTCCTACTGGATGATCATCAGGGGTAATAACACATATCAAGTTGTCAATTCCTATGACAACAATGTCTTCTGAAATATCTCCTGAAGGACTTGCCTGGGTTAATTTTTATGTGTGTGCGTGTGCACATCCATATCTATATATAATCTACCTACCTACCTACATATATCTATCTTCTCTACATATAGATAGATAATATATGTATCTATAGATAGTTGGAGTCACTATAAAATAATGATGAAATCTATAGTATAGAAAACACACAAACCAGTTAGTCTTTTGTTATCATTATCAAGCGTTATGTACTGTGAATAATCGTGTGTACTATACTTTTATATGACAGCTTGTGCAGTTTAAGTTTTTGCACCATCATCACCAAAAACATATTGTAATGCATTGATACCATAAGAAACTTATAGTTTCATGCTAGTTAGGTTGTATTATCCAGAAAGTGAAGGAAGCTATTTAACAATCAAAAGCATGATATTAACATAATCAAAATATAAGTTATCTTCAAATTATGATGGTTCAACTTGCAATTCTTTGACTTTGCAATAGTGTAAAAGTATACACATGTAACCACTCTGTATTTCACATTTAGTACATAGAATATTCAACACTTGCTTATAATATGTGCTCTGTGTTAGATGATTTTGCCCAACTATAGGCCAATTTAGCACATTTAAGGTAAGCAAGGCTAAGCTAGGATGTTTTTTAGGTTAGGTATATTGTATGTACTTTTGACTTACAATATTTTCATTTACAATGTTTATTGGGAATAACCTCATCCTAATTGGAGGACCATCTGTATAATATTCCAGAATAACTACTCTGGTGGTTATTTCAATTAGTGTAGAGAATTAATTAGGAGGGAAAAGATTGGAGTCAGAGACTTGCAAGACTACTGCAATAGTCAAGGCAGGAGATGACAGCCTGAGCTGAAATCAACAGTTAGGGGATGGAGAGAGTGAATGAAACTGATAGATATTAAGAGGTAAAACAGGTAAGGAATGATAATCAGTTTTGAAGTGAGGGACTATAAGGGTTGATTTTGTGTGAACTTGACTAGGCCACAGTTCCCTGATATTTCATCAATCATTATGCTATATATTTCTGGAAAGGTATTTTTCAGATGAGATTAACCTATAAATAGATGAACTGAGTAAAGCAGATTACCCTTCATAATGTAGGTGGGCTACATGCAGTCAGTCAAGGGTTTTAATAGATAAAGATTGACCTCCCTGGAAGAAGAGAGAAATATGTCTGCCAATCACCTTTGGACTCAAACTATAACCCCTCCCTGGGTCTTCAGCCTGGTGGCCTACCCTGAAGATTTTGGACATGCCACAAGGAACCAATTCTTGAAAATTAATCTTTTTCTCTCTACACATCATGTTCATTTTGTTTCTCTGGGGAACCATGACTACCACCGAGCGTAAGTGAAAAGGAAGGGCCTCGGAGTGTTTCTGCAATGGGTGGTTTATGGCACCATTCACAGGCATTGAAAACAGGGAAGAATGCCTTAAGAAGATAGAAAGAGTTCAGTTCGTATTTTTTGAAAGGGGCCTGGAGGTCCATACAAATGGAGAGATCAGTAGACATCTTATAAGGCTGAAGTAAAGCAAGTAATCTGGGGTAGATAGTTCACTCTGGAAAAGAAAGCTCCTGTATTAAAAAAAATACAAGGAAAAAATCACAAAGAAATACAGCAAAAATAGAAGGCTGGAATGAATTATGAGAATAACAAGAACCTTTTAGTGTTAAAAATAAAAAGCTGTAGCTGGGTATGGTGGTACACACCTGTAATCCCAATACTTGGGAGGCTGAGACAGGAATATCAAAGGTTCAAGGACAGCCTCAACAATATAGCGAGACTCAGCAACCTAGCGAGACCCTGTTTCAAAATAAAAAATAAAATAGGGTTGGGGGTGTAGCTGAGAGGTAGAATGCCCCTGTTTCAACCCCTAGCACCATAAAAGAAAAAAAAGGGAAAAAAAGGAAATAAAAATTGTAATACAAAGAAGTCAAGAGAAAGAGAACTTTAAGATGAGCCCAATGCTTTGGGAGTATAAAACCTTGAAATTAGGAAGAGAGTTTCCTAGACATATAACCTTAGAGAGTTTCCTAGATCTATAAATTTAAGATTTTAAAAAATTAAGACTTAAAAAGACTAGCATTATTTCAACATATTTCATAAAAGCAAATCACATTTGTAGCCATCTGGGATGGTTAACTGTAGAAGTTAACTTGACTGGATTAAGTTGTATCTAGAAAACTGGTGAAACATTATTTTTCTGTGTGTCTCTGAGGAAGTTTCCAAATGAGACTGGCATGTGAGTAGGAGTGGATTAAGTGGGAAAGATCTTTCCTCCAAGTTGGCGGGTGCCATCCCATTGGCTGGGAGCCTGAATAGAACAAAAACATCAGAAAGGCAAATTAGTGCCTCTGTCTTGTAGAACTGGAATATGCCCTTCTCTCCCATCCTTGGACATTAAAACTCCAGACTTTCTAGCTCTTGGACTCCAGGACATACACCAGCAACCAACCCCACCCCAGTGGGAGGCTTTCAACCTTGGACTGAGCCATGCAACTGGCATTCCTGGCTCTCCAGTTGGTAGACAGCCTGTCATCAGACTTCTCATTTTTCATAATTGCATTAGCCAACTTCCCTAATAATTCCCTCTCACATCTATATCTGTATTTATATCTATATTAATCTACATCCTATTGGTGCTGTCTCTCTGTAGACCCCTGACTAATATACTATCACACAACAGTATTTATAATAAAAGCAGAAGAGAAATTTTCATTTAGCATACATGCATTGATTTGATATGCAGAACAATTCAGAGGCTGGTGAGTTCAGGAAACTTGCCATCTTTCCCCCTAACAGGAACAGATCCAGAACTTAAACTTGGGTTCAGTGTTTCAAGTCATAGCAATACACTGATTGGCAAGACCATGAAAGCAAGACACTGGCCACACATAGCTGGAGAAGGAAGGGAACATACAAAGTGAAAGAGGAAAATAATGTGACACAAAAACTTGTGCATTTTTACAAGAAAAAAATATAGAGGATCTCTTAGCCTCAAAGAAAGATATTCATAGTTGGCAACATTTGGAGAACAGGAAAGAAGAATTCCATAATGATCAGTATTCGTGTAAGTATCTAAGATGAGTAATTTGGGAAATACAGATTTATTTAGGACCCGTGCCTTTAGGTGACTCAGAGAAGGAAATGCAATATTTCCCATGTGGGGCTTCATAATTTTGCATCACTACCACCTTGAATTAGTTGTTTTTAAAAATACAAATTACAGGCCATAAATCTTATCTTTTGGTTGATGAAGATCTGCTTTAAAACAGACTCATATATATAAGTTATCTCTATGTATAAGTAACTATATAAGATTAGACTATATATGTAACTCTCTATGTAACTCTATATACTATATATATATGTAGTATATCTATATAGCATATAGTTATGC
>PVJS01063148.1:0-10553 GCA_004027185.1 Glis glis | reverse complement strand
CGAACCCGGATCCTCCGGTCTCTGCCTCCCAAAGTACTGGGATTACAAGCGTGCGCCACCACGCCCGGCTAAATAAATATTTTCTTTATTTTAATTAAATATATTAAATCAAGATTTAGAAATTTAGCATGAGAACTTGGAAAATAGGTGATCATAGTATTTTATTACTACAAAACTGTCACAAAATGTGATACAAGTCATTTCACAAACAAAACTCAATATAAAGATACTCATGTCTTAAACATATCTTACTTCTCTCTTCATTAAAAGTAGTTTTGAAGCCTTCTTTTTATATGATGCAAATAAAAGAATTACTTTCTCTCAAAGCATCCTCTTGTATCTTTATAAAAAAAACACACATTATTTTCACTACTTCTTGTTTTCAAAGCCTTTTGATCTATCTTTATGTTCCCAACAACAAATAAAGAGTTTAAAGAGTTCTATCTCACCTCTCATCCAAGGTATTAGAACTTTTATTACTATTTTTTAGTCTATTCCCGAGATTTATCAGTTACTTTTATTTCAAAAGATGTTTGTTCACTCTAACTTCTGGAAATAGAAAAATAAATCTTTGCTGCTTTTGAATAAATAGTGGGATTTTATTTAGCCCAATTAAATATAAAATATTTTTATGTTCTATTAGTTAATTAGCATTTGTAAAGCTTTAACTTTTCATTTTAAGGATAATGGAACATGCAGGCACTATACTCACTTTATAGCTATCAAATTAATGTGGAGCAGTCAATAAAGGTATTAATTTTTAGGACAAAGGAGATTGCATGGTTAAAAAAGGAGAACTACCATAGATTTGCCAGTTGTTAAGTATTTAGACAATTATGTCTGAATGAAAGATTTAGATGAAACAACAGAGGCCTCAGAAGCTATCCATGATAAAACTAAAATTAAATAAAGTCATACAATAATAAGAACATGGTTTCGATATTGTTATGATAGTGTTTGACACAGTGACTTGAAAAATATATGCACTTGGCAGACTAAATCTAAGAATGTCTCATGTCTATTTCCACAAATAACACACACTGTATACATCCCAGACAAATTTTATGTTTTAAAATAATTTTATTGTCCATTTTTTAAAACAACTAACTTGGAAACTACTGTGTGGATATCAATACTAGAGTTAGGTATATGAGAGATGTGAACATGTTTGGACGTGTACAATATTTAAAGTAGATTTTTGTGTGTTTGGTACTTGGGATTGAACTCAGGGGCATTCTACCTCCGAGCTACACCCTCAACCCTATTTTTTAATTCTTTATTTTGGAACAGGGTCTCACTAAGTTGCGGAGGGCCTCACTAAGTAGCTGAGGCTGGCCGCAAACCCGGATCCTCCGGTCTCATCCTCCCAAGTAGTGGGATTACAAGCATGTGCCACCATTCCCGGCTTAAAGTAGACTTTTATTTTGAAAAATATTTACGTAACCTAAAATTTAGTGTTTTAACCATGCTTATATATATGGTTCAATGATATTTAGTACATTACTTATGTCGAACAGCCATCACCACCGTTCATCTTCATACCTTCTTATCTTATATGTACATATGGGAGAATACCAATGTCAATCTCAATATCTTGTATGGGGAAGGAGGAGGGTGGGGAGAGAGCCAGGGGAACTATCACTATGGACTACATTATGATGTGAGACTATAATGCACCATAAAAATATAAAACCAAGAAAATCTATGCTCATTAAAATTAGCCATTTTTCTCCCCTCTCACCTTCCCTAGAAACTATTATTTTACTTTATATGCCTATGATTTTCACTGTTCAAAGTCTGCACATAAAATCATGTATCAAAATTTAATTCATTTTTAAGAGTGAATAATAATTCAGTAGATGTAAATCTAAAAAGATTCTCTTGTAGAGAAAAATAGTTCAATTATGCTTTCTAAAAATCCACTCTACCAATCATTACATTTTAGAGAGTTGAGTCCATTTAAATTTAAAACTGGCCAGGCATGGTGGCGCATGCTTGTAATCCCAGTACTTTGGGAGGCGGAGACCGGAGGATCCGGGTTCGCGGCCAGCCTCAGCTCTCTCTCTCTCTCTCTCTCTGTCTCTCTCTCTCTACTTAGGGAGGCCCTCTGCAACTTTGTGAGACCCGGTTTCACAATAAAGTAAAAAATAGGGCCGGGGGTGTAGCTCGGAGGTAGAACGCCCCTGGGTTCAAACCCCGGTACTGCAAAAAAAATTAAAATTATTAATTTTTTGTCTCTTTTATGCCAATAATGTACTGCTTTTGTCACTATAGATTTGTAGTATAACTTGAAATCAGGTATTGTGATGCCTCCAACATGGTTTATCACTCAGGATTACTTGGATATTCTGGATCTTTTTTTCTTCTGTATAAATTTTAGGAACATTTTTTCTGGCTCTGTGAAGAATGACATTGGTATTTTGATAGAGATTGCATTAAATCTGTAGATTGCTTTTGGTAGCATGGCCTTTTGATAATATTTATTCCGCCTATTGAAGAACATGGGAGGTCTTGCCATCTGCTAAGGTCATCTTCAATTTTTCTCTTCAGTAATCTACAATTTTATTTGTAGAGTTCTTTTATCTCCTTGGTTAGATTTATAAAAATGGACAATTGAACTGAATAAACAATTCTCAAAAGAAGAAATACAAATGGCCAAGAAATATATGAAAAATATTAAACATCATTAGCAATCAGGGAAATGCAAATTAAAACTACACTGGTACTCCACATAACTCCAGTTGGAATGGCAATTGTCAAGAGCACAAATAATAATATATGCTGGTGAGAATGTGTAGAAATAGGAAATCATACATGGTTCAGATTGTAAATTAGTACAACCACTGTGGAGATTAGTTATGGAGGCTCCTCCAATGACTAGAAATGGAATTACCATGTGAATCAGCTATACCATTCATCAGTGTCTTTCCAAAAAGAATTAGTTAGAGTACTATAGTGGTACATGCATATCCATTTTATAGCAGCACAATTCACACTAGCCAAATTATGGAACCAAGCTAAGTCTTCATCGCTTCATCAACAGATGAATGTATTTCAAAAGTGTGGTATATACCCCAAAATGGAATTTTACTCAGTCATAAAGAACTAAATTAGATCATCTGCAGGGAAATGGATGGAACTAGAGAATATTATGCTGAGATAGGTTGGTCTCAGAAAGTCAAGGGTCATATGTTTTACCTCATATGAGGAAGCTAGAAAGAAAAATGAAACAGAAAGAACTTCAGACATATGAGGAGAGGGATGAATAGAAAAATGTAAAATGACTGGAATAGGAAGTTGGAGAAGAGAAAAATAAGGATTGAGGCAGGGAATAGCTCAAATAATGTTATATCCATATATATGAAGATAACTCCACAAATCTCACTAACCAATGTATGGGGAGGGAGAAGGGGGAAACAGGCTGGGATATGGAAGTAAATAAACCAAGTGATATGTTTGTATATGATTGTATCACTTTTAATCTCATCTTGATGTATAACCACAATGAACCAATAAAAGTAAAAGAATAATATAGAAATTATTGATATAGAATAATTTACTTTTGTCATTTTGCTATTTGTTTTCTATATGCCTTCCAGCATTTTTTCCTCTCATTCCCTGCATTATTGTTTTTTGCTTGTTTGTTTTGTTGAGTTTTGGAAGAACATGTTTATATTTCTTCTTATTTCCTTTTGGGCATATATAATAGGCAATTTCTTTGTCATAGTCATGGGGATTACATTTAAAATCCTAAAGTTGTATTAAAAACTAACTTTAAATTTAAATCTTAATGCTAACATCCTAAATTCTCATTTTAATTTATACCTGCTTTACTTCAGTAACACAAAATCTCTTCTCCCTGACAGCTTTGTCAGCACCCCTTTTAGTTGTTGATGTCACAAAATCATATTTTTATAACTTGTATGCCTCAAACTTTATACTAAGAATTCTTTTACATTCGTTAGTTTTGTAAATTGCAGAAGATGTAAAATGTGGTGTTATAATTCAAAGTTTAAATACTATTAGACTTCATCCTAATAATCGCTTTAAAATATTATTCTCAAATCATATAAAAAAGTGGAGTACAAACTGTCATCATTAGTATACTAGCTTTTATAATTGTTCATGTATTTACTTTTATTGAAATATTTATTTCTTCCTATACCGTCAAATTACTGTCTAATGTCCTTCATTTTACCCTGAATGTCTTATACGCCACATATATTGGTGAACAACCTAGAGAATTCCTTAATTTCTCATTTATTCTTGAAGGACTCTTTTGACATGGGATTCTTGATTGATAGGTTCTGTTGTGATAGTTGTTGTTTTTTGTCACTTTGATATACTGACCCACTGCCTTTTAGTCTCCCAAATTTCTTACGAGAAATGTATTAACAATGTTTTCGAGGTTTCTTTATAAGTGAGGAGTCACTTCTCTCTGGCTACTTTCAAGATTCTTAGCTTTGGCTTTCAAATATTTGGTTAACATGTGTCTTTTTTTTTTGCGATACTGGGGATTGAACCCAGGGGCATCCTACCTCTGAGCTACACCCCCAGCCATATTTTTTAATTCTTTATTTTGAAACAGGGTCTCACTAAATTGCAGAGGGCTTCACTAAGCAGCTGAGGCTGGCCGCAAACCTGTGATCCTCCGGTCTCAGCCTCCCAAGTACTGGGATTACAAGCGTGCGCCACCATGCCCAGCTAACATGTGTCTTGATGTGGGTCTGTGAGTTCATCTTTTGTGGAGTTTATTGAGTGCCTTGGATGTTTCTATTTATATCTTTCATCAAACAAGGGACATTTTCAGCCATTATTTCTCACATATTCTTTCTGCTCTTTTATCTACTTCTGGTATTCCCACAATGCATTTATTGATACATTTGATGGTGCCCCAAAAGTCTCTAAGGCTCTCTTCATTTTAATCAGTCTTATTTTTTCTTTTTCTTTTTTTCAGACTCTGTAAATCTCTTTGCCTTATCTTAAAATTTGCTAGTTTTTCTTCTGTCTATTCAAATCTGCCTTTCAATACATATAATAAAAATTTTTAAATTTCAGTTATGGTAATTTCTGGTGCCATATTTTCCTTATGTTTTAATTCATGTTCCCTATCTCTTTATGGATATTTTCATTTTGTTCATATCATCTTGGTTGTCTTCATATTTTCCTTTAGATTTCATGGCATTTTTACTACAGCTGCTTTAGTCTTCATGTAGTAGATCTGCCATTCAATCTTTTATTCAGAAAGTTTCTGGTTTTTTTTTTACCCACTCCTTTTTAGGGTACATTTATTTATCTACTTATTTATGTATTTATTTATGTATTTATTTATTTATTTATTTATTTATTTATTTATTTATTTATGTTACTGGGGATTGAACCTAAGGTCATTCAGCCTCCAAAACACAGCCCCAGTCCAATTTTATTTTTATTTTGAAACAGGGTCTCACTAGGTTACTGAGGGTCTCACTACTTTCTGAGGCTAGTCTCAAACCTGTAATCCTCCCGTTTCAGCCTCCCAAGTACTAGGATTAGAGGCATGCACCCATGGAAGGCAAAAATTGACAAATTAAACTTATTCATGTAGTAAGTCTATAAACCAGGTGTTCCCCTTCTCATATCTTTTTTGGGCCTGTATCTTGGAATATGTATAGTCACTTTATAGTTTTTTTCATAGACTCAGTCACTTTTGAATGCCCTAGTTTTTAATTTTTGCCCTCCAAAATTGGAAAAAGAGAAAAATCAAAGGAGGCAAAATCCTATAGAAGTCACTTCATCCAGAGAAGGCACAATAATAATGGCTGCCTGCCTCTTTCTATGAACCTATGTGATCAGAAGCAACACTCGGTCATCAGTGCACAGATTTCTGATACTTGAGGGCCAGGATCCTTTGTACCATGTGGCTCCACACGAAAACATACAACTGTTCTAGGACCATGTACACAGCTGCCTGCCATAGGGCTGGGTTTCGGAAACTGATAGCCCCTATAAGTGTCAACAGCTAAAATTCACAAAAATTAATAGTAATTTATCATATGAGCCTCCTCCTAGAATTTGCAGGCTTCCAATCGATTCTAAGATTCTTTAATAGATATATCACACAGATTCTGCTAGTGCAATTGTTATCTAGGTAGGGAGACAGATTCCTTGCACTCCCACTCTATCTTTCCAGAATCTTCTCTCAAACAGTTTTAATACTTAGCAATTATGTTGATTGGCGTTTTTCATATGTCTACTCATTTGTTGACTAAAAACGATACTTGAACATATCTTTCTTATATTAGTGTTAATAAGTTTTATGATGATAATGAAAATATATTATCTAAATAAATATTTATGGGCTGAGCGTGGTGGCGCACACTTGTAATCCCAGTACTTGGGAGGCAGAGACCTCAGGATCCTGGTTCACGGCCAGCCTCAGCTACTTAGTGAGGCCCTCCGCAACTTCGTGAGACCCGGTTTCAAAATAAAGGATAAAAACAAGGGACGGGGGTGTAGTTCGGAGGTAGAATCCCCCTGCGTTCAATCCCTGGTACAGAAAAAAATATGTATATTCATGCATTTCTTACATGATGAAGGTAACATAAACTTTTATTCATGACTCTTATAGGTCCTATACTCTAACCCCAAGTAACAATATTGGGTAAACAGCAAATATAATTTCCAAAAATTCACATAATTTTATTTTCAGAATTATGTTTACTTCTCTTAAAATGATCTTTTTACTTGAGATCTCAGCTTTCTAACATTTCCTTTTGTCAAATTTCTTGTTTATGATTATGATTACAAAAGCATAATTATATCAATGAATACATTTAATCTAGTGCACTAAATTTACCATTGTCTGGTATTATGTTAACTCTCTAGGCACTTATTACTAAAATAAAGCATTATTACTGTTAAGGGAACTTCATGAGTAAACTTGATTTCCATTTCAAATTTAAATTCAAGCTTGATGGATTAAAGCAGCAGAAATTTATTTTCACAGGTTTCCAAGGGGGTGACAGGGCCATATTCTTTCTGAACACTTGGAATGTAAATCTTAAATGAATTATTCAAAATTTCATTGACTTAGGCATTACTCCACATTGCAACTGCCAGACAGAAGGGCTTCATTTCTTAGCCTGAATGTTGGAAGTGATGAGCTACTTAGGTAAATTCCATTAGTAAAGAGTAGAGAAACTATGAATGCTGCTTCTTTAAGAAAACATAAACAGAATTTAAAACACTACCTTAAAAGTTATGAAAATAACTATGGAGACATATAACTCTGAGCTATAAAAGAGGAATTGAGCTTCCAGTAAATGAGATCTAGTTCTTGCTTGAGGAGAAGAGAACAGAAGAACTGGAGTATGTTCACATAGGGTACTTTGTGAGTTCCTGTTTCTTAGTGCCAGTGACATAGTAGGCATTTTGTAGATTAAACATTTTTATTCAGAATCACTGTATTTCACATTTGTTTTACGTAAATCACTGTGTTTTAAGCAGGAGCTTCCTGAAAAAGTTCATGAGAAGAATCTATAAATAAACAAATTTGTAAATGCTTCTCTGATGCAAAATAATAGTATGTGAGGGGATCATGCACTTAGAAAGAGACTCAATTTGGTGAAAATTCAAAATAATTTCCCAGCAGAGGAAACAGTTGAAAAGACCTGTGAGGTCATCAGAAATTTATTCATGTTTCCCAGGAGCTAGCTATATTCTTTGGTTTAATGAGATAAAATGAAGTGTACACAGAAAATAAGAGAAATTGGAATGTCTCCTGAGCAAAGGACCTTTATGTACTTGATTCATACATTTGGTGAACTCTGAATAGCTAAGAAAAAACAACAGTCATGCTGGGGCAGATGTATCTATGAATAAAATCTTTAAGTGGCACTTGTGGTTCTAACACACTTGTCCGGTCAGTGTTCTGATTCATAAATATTCAGGGAAGCTAAACAAAAAAATTCCTCTTGATGGTTATTCTAATTCTTTTCACAACATCAAAGTGAAAGATGAAGTCTTTAACAAAACATTAAGTAGGTTTTAGGGCACAATACTGCAAATTTTTGTCTTAATATGTCGTTAAAATATAAATTAAATAAAATATTAATAGCTTGTTTTACTAAACATAATAGACTAAAATCCATATCTCACATATGTCTGTGTATCCTTTCATTACATCTTCTACATACTCCATTTCATAAATCAACTCGCTTGACTTTTTACATTTATTTGTGAAATCCTTATATAGAATGGGAATCCTTGTATACTTTCTAGCAATTATAATATAAATCTTAAAAAATTCAGCAGAAAACAAGTAAATTAAATATTTTCAACATTAACTACAATTATATCAGCATAATTTTATATTTGTAGACATCAGATGGATCTGAATATTCTAAGCATTATTCTTACTTTTTTATACTTTGGTTGGTACTATATATTTATACATCATAGGGCAGTTCAAAGTGATACAAACATTCATGCACACAGCATTTGGTGTTTTCTTCCAGATTCTACCTCATCCTCTCTCCTTTACCATACATGTTATAGAAACATTCATATATGGACCTAGCATTTTTTGAACTGGCTTTTTTGTATAAGCTAAATAATGTCTCTTATCTTACTATCTTGGTTTGTATATTTATTCTAGGTTTTCATTTGAATCCCTATTACTTTTTTGATTGGATCAATGAAGTTCTATGGGACATTTCTGTTACTTTGAAATAACATTGCTGAGGGGAAAAACATAGCTTTATAAAATAGATTTCAGTAATTCTCTTTAGATGCTTTTATATAGAACCCACAAAGAATTTCCCACAAAGTTACAAAACATGACCATTTTTTTGTTTGTTTTGTTTTTGTTTTATTGACTCATCAAATGAATAAATTTACCAGTCCCTGGCTTATAATGGAAATAAAGGTGCCTAGGACTACACATGCAAAGTCAACATTTCTATAGATATACCTGCTGTGTTTGCTCTGGGTCAGATCAGATAAATAGTGTTCCTAGGAAATCAGCTTTACCTATAGACTTGTAAAATTTCATAGAGGAAATTGTTATTCAAAAGAAACTAAGACAGTTTATACATTGTGCAAACCAAGGGCACTACTGGAAAAATTTAACTGTTTTCCAGAACTTTACTTGGCCATCTCTTATTGATCTTGAGAACATGAGTCATCCAGGCAGGTTACCATTACTGATAAAATCGATTGAATAAATACAGCTTTCATTTTGTCTTTTTAAGATACATATTGTATAAGGAATAAAGAACAGACCTTATGATTTATTTGCATTGAAATTGTGTGTCTATACATTTATTTGATCTCAGAATATATGTGATTCAAATTTGGGTATGCATGCACATGTGTGTGTGTATATGTGTGTGCAAAAATATTGTTGTGGTCATATTAAAAATCATGATTTATCTGAACAGTTTTGAGTAGTTTGAAAGTAGCAACTGAAAATGTGAATTTAACAAGTTGTTTAAGAAAGTAAGAATTTTAAACAGTTTGCCCTTAATTTGGGTTCAGGATCACAAGATAGTCGCTTTTAAATAAAATATTGGGAATAGCAATTAAATGATTTTTATTATCCAATTTATTCTGAATGAATCTTAATCTCAGTTTTTTTGTTTTATGATAAAAAGTTATTTTTTGGTTGATGTTGTTGTTTCAAATCAGCCCTAATAGCAATAATATTAAGAATAAATAAATGGATGAAGAAACAAAAACTATTGTCTTTTCTTTTCCTTTTTTGAATTTCTTGTGGTACTGGGGATAGAAACCATGGCTTTGCACAACCTGGGCAAGCATTCTACCACTCAGATACACTCCTAACACAGACACACATTTGATGCTACATTCAAATGTGCTAAAATTAAATCTCATATCCTTTTATTTGATGAAAAGATTCCTCACAGTTGTTAAGCATTTACTCTCCACCTACAATGGAATTTTCTATACATAGACTGACCCACACGTATCATGGGGCTGTGTTAAAAAGGAAACCATAGAAACATGAACGTGGCTGGTGATAACAGATTCCAATGACCTCTTTATCATATCCAGTCATTGCCATCATTCAGATTTTTGCTCATTAATGAAATCTGATTTTCTTCCACAATACAGATAATAGAATTTATGTTACTTTTGAAAATGACTTTCTAAATTGGAAACTGGACACCAATTCAAGAAAATATGCCAATGAGAAAGAAACTATGAATTTTAATGTCATTTTAAAGTCTTTATTTTCTGAGGAATCTCCATAGCAGCTGTACTAATTTACAATCCCACAACAATGTAGAAGAGTTCCTATTTCCCCATATCATCACCAGCATTAATTGTTGTTTGACTTCTTGATGATTAAAATTCTGATTGGGGTTAGATGGAATCTAGTGTAGTTTTGATTTGCATCTCCCTGATTGCTAATGATGTTGAACATTTTTTTTTTTTTTTGCAGTAATGGGGATTGAACGCAGGGGCGTTCTACCTCTGCGCTATGCCCCTGGCCCCATTTTTTATACTTTATTTTGAGACCGGGTCTCACAAAGTTGCGGAGGGCCTCA
>PVJS01063147.1:0-10555 GCA_004027185.1 Glis glis | reverse complement strand
CATCTTCAGGGTACAAACCTTTATAGGAAATACTGCCTTTTATTAGTGTTGTCTTCAGAAATATAGTAACAAAATTCCCCTGGATGGAAACTCAATTCCATAAGCATGTACAAAAAGGTTTAGGAAATTCACCGAGTTTAATATTTCTGAATTAAAAAATGAGAGGAATAATAACTCAAAGTGTGTAGTTGTGACAGCAATTCATCAAAGCATAATATTAAAAGAATTTATAGAACTAGGACTTAGTGACTAAAAATACGAATTGTCTCTTGTGTCCAAAATATTATGCTAGGAACTGTGGATGCCTTCAGAGAGTTTTAAATCTTATTTTAGCGAAACCGCATACACACACCAAAAAGATTACCATTCATTCATCAAATTGTTATTTGGTATCTACTCTGTGTCAGGCACTCTTCTAGGTGCTTTGGATACACAACTGTTAAAACCAAACAGACAAAAATTCCTGCCCCTGAAAAGGAAGTTATATTGTAGGTGGGAGGAGATAATTGACAATATGCATACTAAAGAGGAGATTATATCGTATGTTAGAAGGTGGTATGGGCTATGGAAAAATTAGAACGAATAGAGCAAAGTAATGGTGAAGGGGTTTGGGGGATTGGAGTCAGTTACAATTTTAACAGCATGAACATTTGAGGTTTCACTGTGAATGTGAGATTTGTTCACAGATGTGAAAGGGAGGGGAGTTAGCCAAACAGAATCTAGGGAAAGAGTGTCTCAGGCTGGGAAATAGTTTGACCAAAAGCCCTAAAGCAGGTGCATGCCTGACAGGTTTGAGGAACATTGAGAAGGTGATTATGTCTGCAGTAGAATGAATGACGGGAGAGTAGTAGGAAAGAGATCATGATGGTAATGTTGGGGCTGGTGTTCACATAGGGCCTTTTAAGCCATTTCGAGGACTTTAGCTTTTACCCTGAATGAAATGGGGAATCATTGCAGCATTTTAAGCAAGAATGTTAGAGGATCTGAGTTAGGTTTTCAAAATGTCACTCTGGCTGCTAGGTTGACAATAGGCTTCAAGTGGAACAAGAATAAGGATGCTATTGCAGTGAACTGGTGGGCGCTATAGACCGCAATGGCAAAGTAGAGGTGGAAGAATTGGTCAAATACTGGATAGGTTTCTAGGATAGAACCAATAGGACTTCATGATAGATATTAAACTTAGTGTGAGAGAAAAAAGTTGTTATAGACAATTGCAGGATCTGGGCATGAGCAATCTGGAAGATGAAGTTTCCAACATTTGAGAGAGGGAAGTCTGTAGGTGGATTAGGTTTGGGGAGGGAGTTCAAGAGTTTGGTTTTGTACATGTTAGATTTTAGGTATCTTTTAGCCTTTTATGCAGAGATGTAGGCATTATATATACACGTCTACTTTGAAAAAAAGGATAATACATTTAGAACCGGAACCAGAAAAGAGAATTTCAAAGACAGAGTCCCCGGTTACACCAACATAAAGGGATCAGGAAGAAGAGGAAGAATCAATAATTTAGCCCAGGAAAGAATATCCAGTGAGGTAGTAAAAAATCCAAGAGAGAAAGGTGTTCTAGAAACTATGCAAGAAAATGCATCAACAAGAAGGGAATAATCCACTGTGTCAAATGTTGCTAATTAGTGAAATAACGTGATGACAAAGAATTGGCCATTTGATGTGACAGTGGAGTTATTGGCAATTTTGAAGTATAGGGGATGACTATGAGTTTTAGTTGAGAAAAAGACAAGATTGTTGGAGAAGAAACTGAAAGGCTGGAGTGTTATATAATATCATCTATATGTACATTTTTATTGAAATTGTAAGGATTCAGATAAGGGTCTGAATGTATTTTATTTAAAATTTTGTATGGTGTGCAGTAATGCTATCAGAGTTCCTTGGCTAAAAAAGCTATTATGAACTTAATTTCTAAAATTTGAAAAGTAAATTTGTTAGAATTTAGAACTGTGGAACTCAATTTTGTTGAAAGTGTTTAAAAAATAACCCACATTCACTATATTATGAAGGTTTGAGTATGTGTGCAAACCTCTGATTTGTCATAGGCATGGCATGCTTCGATTGATCTATCTTTGATGACTATGGTGAAAAATAGTATTTTTAGATTATTGAAATAATGTTTGATTTATTTCATCTAGTGTTATTATTTGACAATGGAAGTGTACTTAATTTTGTTATAAACTGACTTTGTACCAGCGACTTCATTTGTCCCATGATGTGTTTGTTGATATTAATATGTCACATGTTCATGAAGAGTATAAGTTCCTGCTTTCATTTCAGCACATTGCTATTTTTGGGGGTACTGGGGATTGAACCCAGGGGCATTCTACCACTGAGCTGCATCCCCAGCCCTATTTTATATTTTATTTTGATACAGGATATTGCTAAGTTGCCGAGGCTGGCCTCAAATCTGTGATCCTCCTGTCTCAGCCTCCCAAGTACTGAGATTACAGGTGTGTGCCACCATGCCTGGCTTAGCACATGACTATTTAATAAACGGAGTACTGCAAATCTTTTTGACACTGCACAGAACTAATAGTCATGGTTCTTTACCTATAGATGGTTTATAATGCATTCAAAGTGGCAGAAACCAAATCAATTTATATTTTAAACACCTGCTGTTTTCTGATTCATGCATTATTAACCTCACGTGGAAGCTACTTAAATAGCTCTTGCTTCAGTCACCACTTCTCACAGCTACTACTCTTTGACTACTCTTGGGATTTCCGTGACCTTGTAGGTTCAGTGATGAAGAAACAGTTAAGCTTTAAATCAGGTTCTCATGTGAAATTAGTGCAGAGCAAAGCTAAGAAGTTGGTGATCTCGGTCTTAATTCATTGTTAATTGCCCAGGAAACAAGTTTTCTCTGGTGAGGCTTGCCCAGCCATTCACCTGGCATCTTAATAGGGTAGTTGGGAAGAAGGATTTGGTCAGCATTTGCAAACTCCCATTAGATCCTGTCACTGATTTTGAGTGAGTTTTAATTTCTGCAGCTGGAGAATAAGAAGGGAAGCCAGATGTAGTAACATCTGCTATTAAGACTCTTGTTTTGGGGGGGAGGCAATTTCATTGTTAGAATTTGATTTTAGCTCTATTGAATTGACTTAAAAAATCCTGTTTCTCCTTTTTATGTAGCACTGAAAGGAGGCATATGCATGCACTAAACACTGGGTTATCTCAATCAGGATAGGCTATCCAAAGTCTTGTAGAAAGACTTTTAGGTACTAGGACTCTAATCTCTATTACACAACAGCAAAGTAAAGAAAAAAGTGATTGCTCATCCTGCCTGATATTTCAAATCGGATGACATTAGAACTTCAAATGAATATTTTATTCAAGCATGAATCATCGGCAGGTTTGTTAAAACTGAATGGAAGTACACTGATGTAATGTAAACTGCCTGAGGAAACCGATATCAGAAAATGATGAGATTGAGATTCCTTTCTAAGAATAATTGCTCGCTCTACTCAAGGTCTTCAATATCTTTAAAAATCTAACTGAAGTCTAAAGTTATGGGGACTTCCCTAATCACAGTGATTTCTCGCTTCTCTGAACTTTGTTTTTTTGGTAGTGGGGATTGAACCCAGAGGCATTCTACCACTGAGGTATATCCCCAGCCCTTTTTTATTTTGAAACGGGGTCCCACTAAGTTACAGCACACTGTCTTTGAACCTGTAATCCTCCTGTCTCATCCTCCCAAGTACTGGGATTACAGGCCTGCACCACTGGGCCAAGCTTCTCTGAACTTTATTTGCACATTGCCTATCTCTTTTTGGGGAGATACAAGTTGCTAAGTTTTAAGATGTTTTCTCTCTCCTCAAACTAGCTTGTAAGGCCTTCAACTTAGAACTGTCTGATGTTTCATTTTATCACTGACAGTGCCAGACATAGTACATGGATGTAAGTACTCAAAATGTCTTCAGTTTGTTTGACAGTGCAACCATGATTTACTATAATTAAATGTATTTACTTTAGGAAATGTTCATATTTTCAGGAAATTTATTGCCATACTTAAGGCTTATATTATTCTGATTGACAGTTACTCTTGAACAATAGAAGCCTAGGTAATTACTGTTCTGTCTCAGATAGACACACTTGTTCTGATCCTAGCACTTTCTAGATGTATGACTCTCAAAGCCTCAGGATTTTCCCTCTGAAATGATAATTTTGGTGACATAACTCATAGGTTGTTACAATTGAGATCATGTACATGAAGTGCTCAGCACAAAATAAGACCATTGTAAATGTTACATTACTGAAAGTAATGCTCACACTAATACCTGTGTACACACGTACATACAATCGGAACACAAGAAGAATACAGTTCAAAATAAAATGAACTGGTTTTCAGACATTTTTGCAACCAGGACTAAATTAACTGGTTGGCTGTGAGTGACAGTGTATGCACTTCATTTTCGAAGAAATTCTTGTATGTTGACTTTCTGGGCTGATATGGCAGCTGGTAGGCCATTTATTACTAGTTCTATTTTGGTGGAAAATTCAGCCTTGTGTGTCATTTAGAGTTTGTGACACATGTACCCTCCCAAGGCTTAATGAGTTGTCTGCAGATGGGCTGTTATTTATTACAGTCATGTAGAATAAAATTGATTGTCTCCTAAAATTAATTTTTCATTTGCCTCCAGCCTTGCTTTAATAGAGGACACACAGTTGCCTGTTTGCAGAAATACTGTTTAATCACATTAATATCTCAGCCCCCCAGGCTGAAGAAGATAATTGTACAAACGAACAGCAAAATCTGTATCTTTAACTTCTTTTATGATTAAATTATGCAAATGACTTATCTCCTGCCCTTCCAAGCACTAATCATCTAATTAGGAATGATGTGTTAAAGGGATGATTTTGAATCAGGAGAGGGACAAATGCAGGAAGCAGAAAATGGGAGCTGACAATGAAACCACTGAAGGTACAATAATATGTAGTAGATGAATCTATGTATTTGGTGCAAAGAGAAACGGGAAGGCTAGTATATCCTAGTCATAGACTTGATATGTGTCATCCATTGGCAGGAAATAAAATTCCCTATCTACAATGACATCACATCTTTTTTGAGATTAACTTCAAAGTTTTAGTAAGGTTTCCTGTATTCTAGAATACTCAAGGAAATTAGGGTTTTTAACATCTCACCAAAGAAGAATTGGCTTGCTCTTTTAATCCATGCAGTATCATCTGTAGCAAAGGAATGGGATTGCACCTTGATCATCACCATACACTAAGCTTTCACACTACTCCTTTAACAAAAGCAATCCTTTTTATTTCATGAAAAATCAAACAAAGTCAGAACATGAAAGCCCAGAACAAATAGAGTCCTTCTAAAGGGAAACTCAGAATTAAATTCCAAACATAATTCCAAATACATATCTGCAATATCTTACATCATATTTGTACTTCTACCTCCAGACATGATTATAAAGAGCTTTTAGTGTGATAGTCCTACTTAGTTGTGGACATAATTATTCCATAATATATATAATCCATATATCAATGGTAACTATTGTATTAATAATTAATGGCTATAAGGATATAAATAAACAATATTAGTGTTCATTAATAACCAGATCAAACTTTATGCATAAAAGTGACTCTTATAATAATGTAAAACAAATAATAATAAATAAGACCATAGAATTAAAATTATGTTTACTGTGGATATTTTAGAACTTCCTAAAAATCTTTCTTATGGGTACATTTGTGGGAGTCAGAAATCATAATGTTTATGGTCTTTAAATATAGCATTTTATTGATTTCAGCTCTGTGATTTAACATTTTTTATAGTCAGCTCTAAGGTATTTTCTTTAGATAATATAAATCATTTCCCCAAGCATTTGAGAACAAAATATCAAGAAATGTATCCTAAAGAGAACATAAACAAAAGTTTGTGGATTAGACCAGAAAAAAATTTCTCACGATCTTTCCACTTTAATTTATTCTCCTGAATTCCAGGCTCAGATCGCTAAGAAGATCTACTGATCACATCAGCCACAATTCTCCTTTGAAGTGTGGGAGATTCTTACTTACTGATGCCAACTGATTACAGGTGTTTATTTAGCATCTTTGCTTAAGAGTAGACATCAAACTGTACTGGAAAAACTGATTGCCTTATTTATTTGAACAATTGAAGCCAATGAGTATAACTTATTGGACTTTCCAATGTTGACTTTTTTGAACTTTGTTCTGGAGATTTGGCACATGCATTCCTGTGGAGGACAGAGAGCCTTTTTATAGATTTCTACAGTAAAGAGAACACTCCCTTTAGGATTGGATTAATTCAGAAGGGCCAAGTAAGCCTGTGGAAATGAAGGATGAGTTCTTTAGAATTTATGCCACTGCCATCCAATGAAGCTTTAGCTCTCTTTTTCCTTTGGAAACATGATTATTTTAAGCAAAACTGGGGCATTACCATATCATATAACTAAAATATCCACAAGGAACTGACTATACCCTTGTTAATACTGCTTTTTCGAGATTGAGTTAATCCTCAGAGTCATGGCTGTAGTTTTCCAGTAAGTTGAAATAAGTTAAACAGGCATTCTCCCCTTTTTTGTGTGTGGCACTGGGGATTGAACCCAGGGACATTATACTCTGAGCTATACCCCCCAAGCCCTATTTTAATCTCTTTAAAAATTTGAAACAGGTTCTCACTAAGTTGCGTAGGGCCTCGCTAAGTTACTGAGACTGGCTTTGAATCTCCAATCCTCCTGTCTCAGCCTCCTAAGTACTAGGATTGTAGGTGTGCACCACCACACAAGGCTATACCTTTGGTCTTAAAGGAGACAAAAGAAAAATGGTTTGAATATTTGGGAATAGTGGTAATTGATTTTGTAATCCATGGATTCTAATATGTTTTGCACAATATGCCATTTGTACATGGCAATAGAACAATGATATTCAAACTCATATTTATTGGCCTATAGTAAAATATTTTTTTGTTTACAAAAAAGATTTAAAAATATTTCTTTTAGTTGGTTGGGAGAGTCCCCAGGCCTCCTCTGATTCAGCCATGCCATCAAGTGCTACCCATACTTTTTGAGTTCATAAAGCGCCTCTACAGAATCCTAGGGTTATGAGAAATAGATTTTAAAACCCACTATGGACCAATTAAGTGCTCTATAAGTATTATCAAGAAAGTTGGAAAACAATTTGAATCTGAATGCCAGTATCTTTTCTTTCTTTAAAGGCTAAAGGAGGCATAAAGGCTAAGGGATGCATAAAACAAGCTGATTACCCATCAAATGGGGGATTAGGCACCCTCTACATAGGAGGCTTATCTCTGAGAATTGAAAAAATTCAGAGAAGTTTATCATCTGCTATTGCATTGTAGGCAGAATTATGGTATTACTTTCTTAGAATTCTAAACCACACTGCTGGGCTTTTAATAGACCTCAGGAGGACTCAAAGGAATAAGAAGTAGGGAATATTATCCTGCTACTGTCTTATGTTTTTTCCTCTTCAGTAATTGGGAATGGTGAATGATCTTCTGAAAAAGATAAATTTACCATGTATATATGGCAACTTGTCAAACCTTAGTAAATTATGTAGGGACATATATATATTCTAAATATATGTACCCTACTCTAGAAGTAGCCTCTGTTGAGCCCTACTTCTAGAGACAACCTTCTCAGTTTCTTCAGAATGTAGCAAGCAAAGTCAATAGCTTTTCTCAATGCTCCTCTTATTCCTGTGAGGTTTTTTTTGCTCCAATCCTTTATTTATTCTGTGTAGTGGTAGGGAATCTTAATGAGACAGGACAGGGTCTAACCCCAGGCTGTAATGTCTAGGTAATTAGTTCAAGAGGCAGAGGCAGGGGAAGAACATGCCTTTTAGTTTGCTAAAGGGCCCGAAGCCTTACCCAATACATACTTCACTTTTGGCATGCTCAGTTCTCTAGAATCTTGCCATTAGTTGATAGCCAGTTTGCTGGTAGTAATTAATTTCTGTCTTTTTTGTAGGGGCCTTTGAAATTTGCTCATTTTTCCAATTCTAATAAACCAGAGTGACATTTGTTAAATATAGATCATTGGCTAGCCTTCTTTCCTACATGTTCTATGTATTGTGTGTACTAAATAAATCTTGAATAACCTTCTAACCCATAACATTATTTAGTTTGAAAAACCTGATGTGTGAAACTTCATCCATTACCATGTATCCATACTTAAACATAGATATAGCTATTATATTGAAATTGAAATCTATCAATTAGTCTTTCCAGAAGAAAGTAGTCTACTGTATTTTAGTAGGTTTTGGAGATATAGGCATAGTTTCCATTTATTGAGTATCATCTATGAGCCACACACTATGCTTGGGACTTCCTCTTCAGTACCAAATTTAATCCTCATGAGTACCTTACAAGTTATCTATTGCTAGTCGCTTTTTTCATTTTAGAAAATCAAAGGGCCGGGCGTGGTGGCGCACGCTTGTAATCCCAGTACTTTGGGAGGCGGAGACCGGAGGACCTGGGTTCGCGGCCAGCCTCAGCTCTCTCTCTCTCTCTCTCTCTCTCTACTTAGTGAGGCCCTCCTCAACTTCGTGAGACCCGGTTTCAAAATAAAGTATAAAAGGTAGGGCCGGGGGTGTAGTGCGGAGGTAGAACACACACACACAAAAAAGAAAATCAAAGCTCAGGGAAATTAGGTAAATTGCTGATGATTACAGTCAACACAGAGCCAGGAATTCTATGATAATAAACCTATGCTCTTTCTCCTAATTCTATACTAACCAAAATAATATAGTAGCTGAAAAATTTGTAAATTACAGCACCATTGGATCAGCATTGGATCAGACTTGAGGAAATGATATTTGAGATAAGAACACAAGTTCACAGTTATCTATTTTGCTTTGCTGAGGACATAGAACACACCTTGAACATTGGTATAAATGACTGTATTTCAGAGGAAGTGGTATTGGCAAATGCTCTGATTATAAAATTGGACAGTAATTGTCATCTCATATAATGAATATCTATTTGTATTGGCAAGTCACTTGCTTATTGAACTTACCAATAAGAGCTTCCAAAATGAAGAATATATTTCAGGGGGAAATAGAATCATTGAACCTACCATTGTTCTGATTCTCTTGCCCACTGCCTTTAAATGATAAAATGGTGTTTTGAAGACAGGTAGTAACAGTACTCTAAAAAATAATTCAGGCTGTTGAATGTTAAGTAGGATGTTTATAGGTGGCTATAAACTGGAAAAAGTCTTACATCTTTGCTGCACAGGATTTAATTATGCAATTTGCTGTGACTTCAAGGAGAATGAGAGATCAAGTTTCACATAATATTGCAAGGGAAGCATATTGGGGAAAGGAGTAATGACAATCCATACAAATTGGGGGCCAGGCTCCAACCTGTACCCTGGCAAAGATATAGAGTATCCCACTCAATAACATTTTAATAATGATAGTGGTGGTCTAAATTATAGGATACATGTGGACATTCTTCTCCACATATATATATGTATATATATATATATATGGAGAATATATATATTCTTATATATATATTCTTCTCCATATATATATATATATGTCAAATATATATATATTTGACACCTTTTTCAAGTTAGAATTATATTATTTGCAGATGGAGGTACCTAGTCACAGAGGGGTTATGTTTTTTTAAAGCCCAAACTAGCAATGGTGAAAAAGAGAAGGGGCTGTTTTTGTGTTCTGTAGTCATTGGATACTATTTTATAATATCATTTCATTGCCATATTATTCAATTTACTTTTTAATGTGAAATAGCTTATTAATAGTAGTTAATGAAGCATTGCAGCTGTATAGGATGATGATAAAATTTCTTGAATGGTATTTCATGGGCTGAGTGAGGTGTTTAATTGGAATTAATGGAAACATGGTCATAGGTACCAGATTCTTGGATGTTATAATTGGTGGCATCAGAAGAATATTTAACCAGAAGTTTTGGCATGACATAAACCATTATTGCACTGCACAGAAAAAAAAGTTGTGATACCTCCCTGCAAGTCATATAAGGGAGAAACTGCAAAGTATTTTAGTTGGTATATAATTCTTTTTCAGTAAGAACTATTAAGCTAGCTTCCACATAACTTAGATGGATTTTTTTTGTATGTGTGGTACTGGGAATTGAACCCAGGGGCGTTCTACCTCTGAGCTATAACCCCAGCCCTATTTGATTTTTAATTTTGAAACGGTCTCATTAAGTTGCGGAGGGTCTTGCTAAGTTGCTGAGGTTGGCCATGAACTTTTGATTCTCCTATTTCAACCTCCAAACTACTGGGATTACAGGCATGTGCCAATGCACCCTGCCTTAGATGGATTTTTTGAAAACACATTTACAAAATTTCCTTCTAATATGAGGCTGTGTTAATCAACTTTTCATTGCTGTGACCAATGTACCTGTGAAGAACAACTTAAGAGGAGAAAAGATTTATTTTGGTTCACAGTTGCAGAGGTTCAGTTCATGGTTGGCAGGCCCCAAGGCAGAAATATCACAGTGGCAAGGTGTATTGCAGGACAGCTGCTCAACTCATGGCAGCTGGAAACAGATTAATGTTAA
>PVJS01063146.1:0-10555 GCA_004027185.1 Glis glis | reverse complement strand
GAATTCAGTCTGGGCTTGGACACTTTTTATTAAGAGTCATTTGGGCTGGGCATGGTGGCACATGCCTATAATCCCAATACTTGGGAGGCTGAGATAGGAGGATCACAGGTTCGAGGACAGCTTCAGCAAGTAGCAAGACTCTCAGCAACCTAGCGAGACTCTGTTTCAAAATAAAAATAAAACAGGGCTGGGGCATAGCTCAGAAGTAGAATGTCCCTGGGTTCAATTCCCAGTATCACACACTCACATACAAAAATTACTCTTTTGGGGACACATAAGTGACCCAACCGAAAGCCAGGCACACCGAACTTCCCACACCAAACCCCGGAGGACCCACAGAGAGACTTACACAGGGTTGAAGCCCTTCGACTGTAACCACGTCTTCACCTCCTCGGGTGTGGAGTCGTAGGTGATGTTGACAACTGGCACGTTCTGCCGTGGCACGTGGAACT
This sequence comes from Glis glis, assembly GCA_004027185.1. Classification (NCBI taxonomy): domain Eukaryota; kingdom Metazoa; phylum Chordata; class Mammalia; order Rodentia; family Gliridae; genus Glis; species Glis glis. The sequence goes on along the minus strand of PVJS01063146.1, from coordinate 10,103 downwards.
TCTTCTGGGCGGCGCTCCGGCCGATGGTCAGCCTGTGGATGAGCTCATCCTGTACTTCCTCCATCTGGGATTTCCTTCCTGGACACCAACGGGGGAAGACGTTATGTTTGAAAAGCTCTGTGTCCCTCTCTCTAGAGCTCCAATCCTAACAGTGCTCTCAACCAACAGGGCTGATGTTCCAGGGCTCCCGCCATCTTCCCTCACTTTTATCCTGACCCAGTACAAACTCCATGATCAAGTATGAAGACAATTCCCAGGCCTCCTCTTCTCTCTTTGCTGCACTCATCTGGCAAAGCCTCAGCCGGGGTGAGTCTATGGTCCTCTGGATTCTGTGCCTGCGCCGCTAGCTGTGACACAATGCTCAGTGGTCACCTGTTGCGTTCATGGCTACGATCCCCAGGGTGTCTCTGTTCATGCTCCCTGACAATCGTACATTTCCTTAGACCAGTGGGTCTCCACTGGGGACACATTTGACCACAGGGGACATTCAGCAATGTCAAGAGATACTTGTGGTTGTCCCTGCCGAGGGCAGTAAAGGGGGAAGGCGATGGCTGCCATTCGGGGCAGAGACCTGAGGTTCAGGCAAAGTTCTAGAAGGCACAGGCCAGCCTCCCAGTGCAGAGAGTGACCCAGCATCACCTGCCAGGAAGGCCCGGGCTAGGACAGCCCACCCTGGACCACAGGCAGCTGCCTGCTGCCTCAGCCCAGGGTCCTCTATCTTCTACTTTCTCTGCAAACCTCCAACCCTCTTCCCCAACTCGCATCTTCATGATCTCACTACCTAATTTCTGAATACAATAAAGAAGTTAGGAGGGAAGTGCCCTAGTTCCCCTAGTGCTCCCCCTCCTACCGGCACCTTCCCAGGCTCTCTGCCTTCCTGCCTATTGATCTATAGACAGACGATCTACTTCCACGCCCCCAAGGCCAGTCCCTCTACGTGTGCGCCAGACCCCGAGTTCTCGCCTATTCAAATACTTCCACTGTGATTTCTCCCCTTCTGTGAATTGATCCTGAGCAATCAATGTGTCGCCTTACCAAATCATTTAATCAGCATACAGATATGCTATTATTTAGTTATTATTTCTCTCATTGTTAGATTAGCCCTTTCTTAGCAGGTTGCCTGCCAGCCCCCATCTATATCTCTGCTCCCTCGGAAGCAAAACTCTATGAAAAGCTGTCTATACTCGCTGACTCCAGTTCTTATTATCCTGTTTTCCTAGGTTCTTTGCAATTCATGTCTCTGCTTCTGCCTTTATTTCTCGACTACACTCTGTTGAGCGCCAGTGGCCAACACCTTCCCAGCCACAATCATGTTTAACCTATCAGCAACGTTTGAAGCAAGAGGTCCCACTTTCTTCTTGGGGTCCCCAACACACCACTCCACACACCAGTGATCCACTGATTGTCTCCCTGACCAATGGTGACACACTCCAGGACACAGCCCTTGGGCTACTTCTGGGCCTGTGTGCTCTCCATCAGTGCTCCCTGCGCATCATCTCATAGCTATGTCTTTCTCTAACGTACTTACCATCTTCTAATCTTCTCCATTGATGCTCTTGTTTATCTGTCTCTTTTTATTAAAATATAAGCCTCAGGACCAAAAGAATTTTCTGTTTTGTTTGCTTCTAGCTCCCCAGTAATTGGAACAAGGTAGTGATTCAATAAATACTCATCAAATAAGTCAACGAATGAGTCATTTTCCTGATTTTTCAGAGTCCCTGAAAGTCATCATGTACAAACCCCTTAAAAACCCACATAGGAAAACGGAGGCCAAACACAGAAACCATTGGCCGAGGTTACAATATCAATCAGAAACAGAACTTAGCGAGAACTGATGTTGTGAGTTTCAGCCAGGGCTGCTTTACGGTCAGAGTGACTCAGACCACCTGTGATGAACACACCTCCTATCCTTTCCCCCGGCCATTTTATGCTTATGGGAAAGGTGCATATACTAACACACCATTGTGAGAAAAACGGGAAAGAAACGAGAGTACAGGAAGAGGAATGTTGTATTTGTGTGTATATTTAAAAACATGTGTGTGTGTATATATATATTATATATATATACATTATATATATACATTATATTATATATATTATATATATACATTATATATATATACATTATATTATATATATATATATATACACACACACACATAGGAGGATCGCAGGTTCAGCAATATAGCGAGACTCTCAGCAACCTAGCCAGACCCCGTTTTCAAATAAAAAATAAAATAGGAGCCGGGCGTGGTGGCGCACGCTTGTAATCCCAGTACTTGGGAGGCCGAGACCGGAGGATCTGGGTTCGTGGCCAGCCTCAGCTACTTAGTGAGGCCCTCCACAACTTAGTAAGACCCCGTTTCAAAATAAAGAATAAAAAATAGGGCTGGGGGTGGAGCTCGGAGGTAGAATACCCCTGGGTTCAATCCCCAGTACCGCAAAATAAATAAATAAATAAAATAAAATAAAATAAAATAAAATAAAATAAAATAGGGCTGGAGATATATCTCTGAGGCAGAACACTCCTGGGTTCAATCCCTAGTACCACACACACAAAAATTTTATTTAATGTCAAATACATTAATTTAATGTCTAAAGTATGCTATGCTTTTGAGATACCTTAACAAGCAATCTGACACACGCAATTGCAAACTTTTATTATTTTAAGGAAACAAATAGATGCATTCATTTGGAGAGCGATGTTTATATTTTAGCTATCAATGCTGTCCTTTTACTTATGAAAAGCAGACCGGAAGATGCTGAGTCACAATTCTCAGGAGAATTCCCTATCTTTAAAAATATTCAAACTCTGTCTCTTTCCCATCAAGTTATTCTTAGTTTCTTAAGAGTGGGGCAAAGAACAAACTGTTCCGGCCCACATACTGTCCCAGATGGGGACTGGCTGCTGGTGAACTCTGCCCCAGGCCTGGAAAAGAGGACGGGGTGTTGAGAAGACCCGGCTCGTGTACCAGGAGGGAGGTGGTGTGGGCTTGTGGGAAGAATAAGAAGGAACAGTCGCTTGTAGGGGAAGATTTCCATAGGGAAAACGAGGAAAATAGTCACAGAACTTCCTCATCTAAAAACTATTTCTTTGGTGTCTTTTGTTTTGTTTTGTTTTGTTTGTTTTTTTTTTGCAGTACCAGGGATTGAACCCAGGGACATTCTACCTCCGAGCTACACCCCCAGCCCTATTTTTTATTCTTTATTTTGAAACGGGGTCTTACTAAGTTGTGGAGGGCCTCACTAAGTAGCTGAGGCTGGCCACGAACCCAGATCCTCCGGTCTCGGCCTCCCAAGTACTGGGATTACAAGCGTGTGCCACCATGCCTGGCTCTTTGGTGTCTTTTTATAAAAAAATTCTTTTTTAAAAAAATTCACATGGATTATAAAAATTTAGCAGCATATTATATTTTACCATAATCTCACACACACACACACACACACACACACACACACACATATACACACACACTCACACACACAATCATACACACACAGTTGTTTTTGCTGCAAAGAGTTACCCGCTTTTCCAAAATTTCATTTTTCCTTTAGCTTTCTGATAAGGTCAAGATGTGAATAAGAAGGTTATTTAAATCAGCTACATCTCAGGAGAAAAAATAATGTGTAAAAGTAGGCTTGTAGCCATGCGTGGTGGCACATGCCTGTGATCCCAGTACTTGGGAGGCTGAGATAGGAGGATCACAGGTTCAAGGCCAGCCTCAGCAACTTAAGATGACCCTGGGCAATTTGGAGAGACCCTGTTTCAAGATTATGTCATTTGCAGGAAAATGGAAGGACCTGGAGAACATTATGTTAAGTGAGATTAGCCAGGCACAGAAAGTGAAGGGTCATATGTTTTCTGTCATATGCAGAAGCGAGGGAGGAACTGGGATATAAGAGGAACTTTAGATAATGGAGGAGAAACTCCAGTGGAGCCAGGGAGGTGGAGGGGATGGGGGGAGGGAGAATTAATGAAGGAAACACTTCCGCTGACATATGTACATATAGGAGAATATGGAGAGAGAGCCGGGGGAAGCTCACCAAAGCTCACCAAGTGCTGTGTGTACATATGTCACAATCAGTACATTATGTGATATATTATGATGTGAGGCTATCATGCACCAATAAAAGTATAAATATATACATATAAAATAATAAAAATTAAAAATAGGGCTGGGGGCGTAGCTTGGAGGTAGACTGTTGCTGGGTTCAATCCCCAGTACCACCAAAAAATAACCAACAAAAAAATGTAGACCCATGCTTATTGCATCTAACCAGAATTTCTATAACAGTTCAATAGTAAAAGTTTTAGTGTCTTCTTTTTTAAAAATTATTTTTATTTATTTATTTATTTATTTTTATTTTTTGTGGTACTGGAGATTGAATCCAGGGGCATTCTACCTCTGAGCTACACCCCCAGCCCTATTTTTTATTCTTTATTTTGAAACAGGGTCTCACTAAGTTGCAGAGGGCCTCACTAAGTAGCTGAGGCTGTCCTCGAACTAGCAATCCTCCTGTCTCTGCCTCCCAAGTACTGGGATTACAAGCGTGCGCCACCGCACCCGGCTAAAAATTATTTTTAACTTATCAAGAGTGATCACATCTGAATAGATGTAGCTATAACTTACTGAGATGGAAAAACGAGTACTGTGAAAATGAGTGAATGATTCAAGAATTTAGTTTTGAACCTGTGTCTCAGACATCGAATCTCAGCTCCAAAGTTAACAGTTCAATATATGCATCTTAATGTCAGAGATGAGATTTGGTAGGAAGACTGAGTTGGAATCATTCCTTTTCCAACAATATACATAGTATTCAATGGAATGGAAACAGACTGATCATTTATAGTAGAAGTATGTTTATATGGAGAAAAGAAAACCCCATATCGGCAGAATGACAGATGCCCATTCAAGACACACACACACACACGCACACACACGTACACACTCACCCTTTGTATATTTTTATCATATTGAAAATATATGAAGTATCTTCCTGGTTCTAGCTTTCGTTTTATATAACAAAATTTCATAACACTTTAAAAACATAATTTGGACATAAAAATTAAACAGACATGTCATATACTATAAGGTAAAACAAAAATGATCTTAGAATTACCTTCAGTTTTCAAAATATCTACCCTGTTCTTCCCAATGCAAGCAAAGATAATCCGAAATTGGCCTGTATCTTCTCTGCCAGTTTGTTTATTTGTCTATTTACTTAATTTTATTTTCAGCACTGGGAATTGAACCCAGGGCATTCTACATCCGAGCTACACCCCCAGCCCTTTTTAGTTTTTATTTTGAAACAGGGTTTTGCTAAGTTGTTGAGGGTCTCACTAAATTGCTGAGCTGGGCTCTAACCTGTGGTCCACCTGTCTCAGCCTCCCAAGTACTGGGATTTCAGGCATGCACCACCATGCCTGGCTCTGTCACTGCTGGACAAATAATTCTATTTTAGGGGCCACTTGGTGGGTGTGCTGTGGGATGTTGCTGAATGTCCCTGAGCACAGAGAGCACAGAGAGAATTTCCTGTTTCTTGGGATTTTTTTAGAGGATGAGAAACTAGGTGGACATCTCTGCTATGGATAAAGTACCATGCAAGTATAAACAAGTAGTGTTTACAGTGAATAATATTGAATACCAATAGATGCAGGAACTTACGGTCCACCGGGAGCTGTTTGTGTCTCTGGCTGTCGCGCAGGACGCTGGCACCACTTTCACTGGAGCTGCTGTTCTGACGTGTCACATTTGCGGGGACTTTGGACAGGGGAACAGGTGCTGGTGCAGAAGGTGGAAGGGGGACAGGGACAGGAGCTGGCGTTGGAGGCGGTGACGGAGCAGAAGGAGCATCTGTAGGTCTTGGACCATACTCCAGCCTTTGTTTCTACAAAAAGACAAATAGTTAACTTGAAATTATAAAAATGCAAACCAAGGCTCAGAAAACAAATTATACATTAACAGGACATCATTGGCTATTAATTTTAAACTTACTTGCAAACTTATAAAAATTTGTGCATGTGTGTGTGTGTGTGTGTGTGTGTGTGTGTGCGTGCGTGCGCATATCCATGGACACTAATTCTGTATGGTGAAAAATCATCTTTTAAACATTTTACATATTTGTTCAGAATCAAAGTGTAAGTTTAAGGAGTAGCAAGGATACACCAAGAGCAAACAGTATTACAATAATAAATGTCAAGAAAACTAAATTCTACTTGGACTCACCTAAGGCCATGGTAGGTCAAATGATTTCTGATTATTTTATGATTTACACTAATAATAACTTCCAGTGGCACTAGAATGCCGATGTCAAGAGCATTAAGCATCACTTATTCTTTTATTTTAAATGTACGCAATATTCAGAGGATTTTAGTTCTGTTGTTTCCAAGTAATTTGTTAAGGAAAAGGGGCAGTATTGCAGTAAATAAAGGGACTCTGCTTTAAAATAAACAAACAATTTTTAAAGCACTGTTATGCATTTTTTTCAAGGCACAACCTTTTCTGCCACCATCTTTATAATAGTTTATTAAAATCAGAAATTTTCCTTGTTATAATGTTTATTTGTGGGTACAGGGCTGTAAGCGTAAAAATATGATCTTTAGGGCAGAGGGTATAGCTCAGGGGCAGAGTGCATGTCTACCATGCTCAAGGCCTGAATTTGGTTCAGAGTAACACACACACACACACACACACACACACACAAAGATATGGTCTTTATTTACATGTTTATGACTGCAATTCACAAACTAGACAAAAGGCATGTGGAATTTGTATTTTAGTAGACAGATTTGATAAAATACACAACATTTTTCAATAATATTTAAATCATGATTCATAGACTATCATAAAACAGTATGTAGATTCCTTATATATTCCACAAGAGTCAAAAACTTTAAACATAAGCAAAATCCTTTTAACTAATAGATAAGTTCATTGTAAGAGGCTCCAAATTCTCAAAAGGCACATCTTTGTAGAATCAAAGACACAGGGAGCAATGACTTGTAACTGAGGTAATGCTTCAATACTGCATCGGTACGGTTTTAATTATCCTAAAATTTAGGGTCAGCGTATAAAATGCAAAAAAGACCTTTTGGTAATCTGGTCCTTGGATTAGAACAGCATTTACTTCTAAGTTCTAAATTGGCCCAAATGTAAGGTTGATTTTAAGAGAGTCCTCCCCCATTTCCACAGAGATTAAACACACACACACACCAGGCACACACATCATTTTTAAATTAAGCCATTGCTCATGACACACCACGCCAGCATCATCTTAGTGACCTTCACAGCAAATGGCACATTGTGGAAAGCTGTGGGGAAGGAGCCTCATCCTTTCCTGCGTCCCCTGAACGCCCCTGTTCACCAACCAGTGGGTGGGCGGAGGGGGTGGCCAGGGTGTAACCCAAGGATGGAAGCAGAATTAAAAGTGGGGTTTGTAATTCTGCTGTGTATTGGGGCACAAGGAGGGTGAGGAGGAGCCAGACACAGATGGATAAGATTCTGCCATGAAGCCAGATGGGACCAAAACAGACTGCTAATCCCTCCTGATTCAAGGCCCGGAAACATTTCTAATATTTTAAATACTATATTAGAGTGCATTATTATTAAGATCATCCCCCACAAAATATCTTCCCTATATTTGGGCCAATAAGATACTTAATGCAATCAAAACGTAGCACACGCCACCACAATGCAATACTTAGCACACACCAAGGCCACCTGGCTAGTATATGTGTAATGTCCCCTCGACAAGAATGTTCTTGGCATGTAATTTCAGGAAGGGTTTCTGAGTCCTCCCCCCCATTAATGTCTCAAAAGTATTGGAGTTGCAATTATTGTTTTTAAAGCTTACATAAACCAAAAGAGCGATGAGGTCTGCATTCCGAGATATGATTCATATCTTCTGCTTTCATAAAAATAAGAACAGCTAGTGTTTTGCTACCCATCAAACAGTACTGTGAAAAACTGAATACACTGTTATTGTCACAGGCACGCCTGAAGACAGGCTCGCCAAATGTTCTGTGCCTCGCTCCATTCATCTGTCAGTGCTATATAATGCAATGTTATCTGTACGACCTAACCGAATAATAGGTTTTAAAAAATAAAACTGAGCTGGGCGTGGTGGCACACGCTTGTCATCCCAGTACTTGGGAGGCTGAAACAGGAGGATCGCAGGTTCATGACCAGCCTCAGCGACTTAGTGAGGCCCTCCACAACTTAGCGAGACCCTGTTTCAAAATAAAGAATAAAAAATGGGGCTGGGGGTGTAGATCGGAGGAAGAATGCCCCTGGGCTCAATCCCCAGTACTGTAAAAAAAATAAAAAATAATAAAATAAAACCCATATGCAAATCTCTGACACATAGGAACATTCTTCATGACTTCTGCCATGTATTCTTTTTACTTGCATATCTTCCTCTTTTCTGAGTCCTCTCTTCATGCCTCATGCTCTCAATCTCTGACATCAAAAGCAAGAAGAAGCATTTTCCTAGTGTCACTGTGACCTGTTTTAAGAGGGCCACCAGGACAGCTTTGCTACGGACTGCTCTGTGATCACGGGTGTGGAAGACACAGGACCAGCCCTGAAGGCTGACCTTGCTCTCCTCTCGCCCTCCCCGTCTTCCCTGCCGCCCTTCACCTGCTGCTCAACCTCAGAGCTTCCCTCCACGGTCCCTGTCTCTTGGCTACTGCTGGTAGGAAGTACAGATCTGCCGGCTCCCGTGGACCTGCAACTCACAGGAAGCTTGGAGAATGGCACTGGACTCTGAGCTTCTTCCTCCTGCACCCAGGGTGCTGCAGCTCCAAGTCCAAGCAGGAGACTCTCCCAGCAATTAGCACCGAAAGTCCCAGGTCCCACCAAGCCCTCGGTTGCGGGCAAAGCGGGCAGCCTGCTCGCCCTGGTGGGACTCACTTCTCCACCATCACCTGCCACTTTTAATCGCTCTCACCTGTTATCACTCACAAACTTGAAGTTCTGTTTAGAACAGACTGTCGTTTTGTGTTTTTCTAAAGGAAGTCAGAATTGCCGGGTGTAGTGGGGGTACGCCTGAAATCCCAGTAGTGGGAGGCTGAGACAGGAGCATCGCATTGTAGGCTCAAGGCCAGCTCAGCAACTTGGTGAGACCCTTAACAACTTATCAAGACCCTGTTTCACATAAAAATAATCTTATAAAGGGCTGGGGGTGTAGCTCAGAGGTAGAATGCCCCTGGGTTCAATCTCCAGTACCCCCCCCCCAAAAACGAAGTTGGAATTACTAGACCTCATAGGAAATTTACTTTCCTATTGATAGTGAAGTTGGAATGAGTCATTTTTCTTCAGCAACTAAAGCTGGGTAAAAATTTTCAAGGGTTAAAGATTGAGTTATTGAGAGAGAAGCTACTGATTCATCCACGATTCTGCTTCTAGGGGAATGTATGCGGGTAAGCCCAACAAAGCCATTAAAATCGAACTGTGTTTTAAAATTTTGACCTACTCTGAATTACACTTTTTTTTCCCTCTAAATCTGGTCTCTCTGGAGCTCTGCAGTGAAAACTAAACACAGCTGGAACATTTGGAGGGTGTTAAGCCCAGAGACTGAATCCAAAAATATTATATTATAAAGCATTGCCAGGAGGGAACAAATGTGGGTTACCTCTGACAGCTCCCCAAGCAATCGCTATTAGGAAAACAGAGCAAACCACGTTAAATGAGAAAATTAACACAAGAGATGGAACTAAAACAATACCAATTATAATTCACACCGAGTTTTAGAAAACAGGAGGAAATTGTTTTTTGACAGTGAAATTACCTGCCCACAAATCAGCCTGCGAAGGAGGTTATAAACACATAATGGATTTCTATCACTCTTATCTAGCCACGTAAAACTAATATAGGTTACGCTACGGTAGTACTATATATTAATATTATGTTAAAATATTAAGACATAGATTCATGCCGGGCGTGGTGGTGCACGCTTGTAATCCCAGTACTTTGGGAGGCGGAGACCAGAGGATCTGGGTTCGCGGCCAGCCTCAGCTCTCTCTCTCTCTCTCTCCCTGTCTGTCTCTCTCTCTCTCTCTCTCTCTCTCCCTGTCTCTCTCTCTCTCTACTTAGTGAGGCCCT
>PVJS01063145.1:0-10548 GCA_004027185.1 Glis glis | reverse complement strand
AAAAAAAAAAAAAAAAAAAAAAAAAAAAAAAAAAATATATATATATATATATATATAAATGATTTAAAAGTGTGGGCCTGGCTTTTGCCTAAGAAGGAACAAGCTCTGTTAAAATGAAACAGTGGTAGAACAGAAAAGGTTACTAAATTGGGTCATGAACAAAGACATTCCAACCTCCTCATACCATTAGCCACTTAGCTTAGAAAAGAGGGAAAGAGCCGGGCGTGGTGGCGCACACTTGTAATCCCAGTACTTGGGAGGCTGAGACCGGAGGATCCGGGTTCGCAGCCAGCCTCAGCTACTTAGTGACGCCCTCCGCAACTTAGTGAGACCCTGTTTCAAAATAAAGAATAAAAAAAATATAGTCCTGGGGGTGTAGCTTGGAGGTAGAATGCCCCTGGGTTCAATCCCCAGTATCTCATAAAAAAAAAAAGAAAAGAGGGAAAGAAAATTTATTATATCTAGTAGGCTCATATCCTATGGTGGCTCTCTCTGCCTGAGCCAAGCTGTGCCACTTCCCTCCATCCCCCTAGACACAGAGAGTCTGTCTTGTCTCTCCTTTATCAAGCAAATGATTTGCTTACATTCTGGGAGGGAGCCCTGCTGAGGCCCTGTCTCCAAGCCACCTAGAGGGGAGGGGCTGTCCCATTACTCACCAGGCACCAGGCTGGGGGAGGGAGCAGGAAGACTCCCCTTCTCCCATCCTCAGCCTAATCACCTCCCATGACTCTGACTGTTCTTGAGACACATACAGTACATCACGTAGGTCCTCGAGTGACCCTCAGTCACTGACCGTCACGTTTCAACCTCTGTAAGCCTGCCTGCCTGCTTCTGTCCTGTGTTACAAATCCATAAAATGAGAGCTCATGTGGAGCTCAGGGCGGGAGCTTCTTTGGGGAGCACAGCCCCACCCACTAGCAAAATAAACTTTCTCTTCTTCACCACACTTGGCATTTGGGTCTATTATTCGAGAGAGTTTCTACAACAAAACTAAAGATTATGAAGTTTTTTATATTTTCCTTTCCTTCCCAATTTGTCTCCTTTCTACCTAAAAATTTTATTTCTTCTATTCTACCTCAGGAGTATAGCTCGGAGATAGAATGCCCCTGGGTTCAATCACCAATACCACACACACAAAAAAAAGTTGCCCCCTCCATTGCCTCTTTGCTCATCCCCCGGGCCTCTCCCCTTTGCTTCTGCCCCAGCTACACTGACCTTGCTATTTCTTGAACCCTCCAGGCTTGCCTTTCCCTCCTGCGTCCTCAGTCTGAAATGACTGGTCCCTTCGCTTTTCAAATCTTCTCCCAGTAGTCACTTTTTTTCTTTTTTTGTACTAGGGATCGAACCCAGGGGCATTCTACTTTGGGGCTATACTCCCAGCCTTACTTATTTATTTATTCATTTATTTAGTTAGTTTTGTGGCACTGGGGATGGAACCCAGGGGCATTCTACCTCTGAGCTACACCCCCAGCCCTATTTTATTCTTTTATTTTTAAAACAGGGTCTCACTAAGTTGTGGAAGACCTCATATAGTACCTGAAGTTGACTGCAAACCTTTGATCCTCCTGTCTCAGCCTCCCAAGTACTTGGAGGCCTTAAACCTTGGGGTTTAAACCGGGCAGGCATGGTGGCACACGCTTGTAATCCCAGTACTTGGGAGGCTGAGACAGGAGGATCGCAGGCTGGAAGCCAGACTCAGCAACTTAGTGCGAGACCCTGTTTCCAAATAAAAAATTGTTAGGTCCGCAGATTGGGAATGATTGGAGACCGCTCACCCGAGTGAAGGATTACAAGAAAAAAATTTATTGAATATTTTTTAATAACAAAAACAAAAAGAAAATTGATACGGCCTGCCGGGCATCCAGACCCCTATAGCCCAAAATGGAGTCTGCGCCCCGAACAAAGACCTGCCTAAGTTTATATAGATTCTACTTAACACAAGCCCATGCAAACTAAGCGCCCTACGAATTGATTGGGTATCCTAAGGTATGCAGCGCAGGGGGAATGCTGATTTGCTTGGGTCACTGAGCTGACCATATAGGATATGCTGATGACCCTCCTTAGTGACCAGGCGTTTCCTTTGTTCTACTCTGGCCATGGGACTGTTCGCCCTGCCTCTGGGAAGCGGGATCAGAAGTTTCAGAACTTCCAGTGAGTGGGAGCTTACAAAATTGTAAGCTTACAAGACGGAATCAGCCACCGCTAATAAAATGGGACCAGCCTGGTCTGATCTCTTCAAAATAAAATAGGGCTGAAGGTGTAGCTCAGAAGTAGAATGCTCCTGGGCTCCATCCCCAGCACCATGTGCACACGCGTGCGCACACACACACACACACATACACACATATATCACTTATCTAGTTTATTGCCTGCCTCCCTTGCCAGAATATACAAATATCACAAGGACAGAGATCTCTTACAGATGAATCTCCAGCAACTAGCGCAGTTCTCGCATCTGGTCAGCACTCAACAAACGCTGGCTCCTGCTCAGTCGAATGAGTGCATGAATAAACGCATGTGGCATTTGGGGGGCCCTTGGTGACACTGATGTCATCACTCTAGGTCTTTGATCTTAATGTATCTTGTCCAGAGGCGTTGGTAAATTTCCTCCAGTTGTTATAAGCCCGTGTGGATTCCATTTTTTATTGCTATCTCCACTGAACCTACTATCTTATCAGTCTGAAATTAAACAGAATATAAAAGTAGAAGCCAAGCATGGTGATGCACACCTATAATCCCAGTACTTGGGAGGCTGAGACAGGAGGATTGCAGGTTTGAGGACAGCCTCAGCAACCTCATGAAGCCCTCTGCAACTTAGTGAGATCCTGTTTCAAAATAAAAAATAAAATAAGGTTGGGGGTATAGCTTGGAGGTAGCGTGCCACAGGGTTCAATCCCTAGTACCACACACACACACACACACACACACATACACACAACAGGAAGGGGAAGCAGAAAAGGAAGCTGGATACCCTGAATTGTAACATTGTAACTCGCGAGGGGAGCTAGTACCTCTAACCTTGAAAATATTCACCATTGTCGATGTTAGTTTTGTCCTGAGGCCTGAAGAAAGCAATGGTACTTGAAACATGATTGCTCTGAGTTCAAATACAGACAACCTTGGTGACCACCAAAAAGAATGGCAGGACATTTGAAATACAGGTAGGGGAGTCAAAACTGAGTGCACAACAAATGCACTATGCCTGTGACACACGAGAAGATGCTGTGGTTTCTTCAGATGAAGCGATGGGCAGGGAAAGCACATGGATTATCAGTTTCCTCATGTTGCAGGAACAAGTTACTGCAAACTTAGTGGCTGTTTTACAACTTGGTAGTGAGAGAGACAGGGCTCATTGAGCTATAATCCAGGTGTTGGCAGGACTGTCTTCCTTTCTGGAACCTCTTTCTATGGCTCCAAGGGGGAATCTGTTTCCTTGCCTTTTCCAGTTCTAAAGGCTGTTCTCATTCCTTGGCTCATGGCCCCTTCTATCTTCAAAGCCAGCAATGGTCACCAAGCCTTTCTCATGTTCCATTACTCTGGAATTGATACTTCTGATTCCTTCCTTCAAAGGTTCTTTTATTTATTTATTTTTTTGGGTGGTTCTGGTGATTGAACCCAGGGGCATTCTACCTATGAGCTATACCCCCAGCTCCATTTTTAAAATTAAAAAAAAAGGGTCTCGCTAAATTGCTGAGGCTCGCTTCCTGTCTCAGCCTCCCAAGTACTAGAATTACAGGTGAGTGGCACTGTGCCCAGCTTTGTTTTTTAAGAAATACATTCTTAAATGTGTTTCTTAAAATACATTTAAATACTGGGATTACAGGTCGCTCACACCTGTAATCCCAGTACGTGGGAGGCTGAGACAGGAGGATTGCAGGTTCAAGGACAGCCTCAGCAATGCAGCAAAACTCTGAGCAACCTAGCGAGACTCTGTATTTAAAAAAAAAAAAAATGGAGCCAGGCATGGTGATGCACACTAGTAATCCTAGTACTTGGAAGGTTGAGACAGGAGGATCCCAGGTTCGCAGCCAGCCTACTTAGTGAGGCCCTCTGCAACTTAGTGAGACCCTGTTTTCAAATAAAGAATAAAAAAATAGGGCTGGGGGTGTAGCTTGGAGGTAGAATGCCCCTGGGTTCAATCCCCAGTACCGCAAAAAAAAAAAAAAAAAAGGAAAGGGCTGGGGGTGTAGCTTGGAAGTAGAATGCCCCCTGGGTTCAATCCCCAGTACCACACACAAAAAAAATTAAATCAAATCAAAATTAAAAAAATAAAGACAGACAGAAAGAAAGAGAGGATTGCAAATTTGAGGACAGTCTCAGCAAGTAGTGAGACTCTCATTGTGAGAATATAATTGTATCTTTTCTGTCAAAGGAGGTAGTTTCACTTAGGCGGCCATTTTGTAACCTGGTAGGGACTTACATTCCTTCCCCCAATTAACATCTCTTAAGAGATTACAGGTGTCGACCCTCCCCCATCTTCCCCTGTAGCTGACCGGGAAGACTGTGAAGCTGGAACTTCGACCAATAGGAGTTCAGCGCAGGAGGAGCCTTGCGTTAGGGATATAAGACCCACTGGGTTCTTTGTGAAGCGTGCTCTCTCTCATATCTGGGAGCACCCTTTTTTGCAAAAAAGTAAAATCGCCTTGCCAAACAATTTTCGAACACGTGCCGTTTCTTTAGATGCCATAAAAAGTTGTTTCTAACATCATCAACCTAGTAAAACCCTGTTTCAAAATAAGAATAAAAAACAGGGCTGGGGGTATAGCTTCGAGGTAGAATGCCCCTGGGTTCAATCCCCAAAACCACACACACACACACACACACACACACACACACACAAAACGAAAGAAAGAAAGAGAAATATGCTCTAAATGGGGTGTGGTGGCACACACCTGTAATCGTAGTACTTGGGAGGCTGAGACAGGAGGATCACAAGTTCGAGGCCAGCCTCAGCAATTTAGTGAGACCCTGTTTCAAAATAAAAAAATAAAAGCCGGGCATGGTGGCACACTCTTGTAATCCCAGTACTTGGGAAGGGAGGCTGAGACGGGAAGATCGAGGTTCGCGGCCAGCCTCAGCTACTTAGTGAGGCCCTCCACAACTTAGTGAGACCCTGTTTCAAAATAAAGAACAAAAAATAGGGCTGGGGGTGTAGCTCGGAGGTAGAATGCCCCTGGGTTTGTCATGGGGAGACATGCTATCCTGAGAGGTCCTTGGCCTCCATGGTGAATAAGAATTTCAACACATGCCATCAGAAAAAGGCAAAGGTTTAATTAATTTAAGAAAGGTGGGGATACAGGTTGGGGGTCACTTCAAGAAGGGGAGAGCGAGTCTCCCTGCACGTGTCCATCCATCCAAGCGAGCAAGAGAGCGTCCACGTGCTTTCGCAGTTCTTATGCACAGTAGAGGACAGGACTTCCTCTTAGTCCTCAGTTTCCCTGGCAACAGATAGGTAGTGGGGTCTGACCTTTGTCCTCCTCACCCACCCTATTTACATTAAGCATCTCAGGTGTGGAAAGGAGCCATTGTGATTAAGGTGTGGACTCATTAAGGCTTCTGCCTGACTGAACACACTCTATAGGGTGAAGTTAGATTATGAACTTTCAAAATTTTAAATCTCTATTTTCCCAATGGCTCCTTTCTGCCTAATATTTCTATCTTTTCTATTCTAACTCATCAGGTTTAATCCCCAGTACCGCAATAAATAAATAAATAAATAAAATAGGACTGGGGGTGAAGCTCAGAGGTAGAATGCCCTGGGTTCAATCTTCAGCATCAAAAAAATATATAAGCCAGGCATGGTGGCGCACACTTGTAATCCCAGTACTTGGGAGGCTGAGACAGGATCGCAGGTTCGCGGCTAGCCTCAGGTACCTAGTGAGGCTCTCCGCAACTTCGTGAGACCCGGTTTCAAAATAAAGGATAAAAAATAGGGCTAGGGGTATAGCTTGGAGGTAGAATGCCCCTGGGTTCAATCCCCAGTAGCAAAAAAAAAAAAAAAAAGAATAAAGCCGGTTGTGGTGGCGCACGCCTTTAATCATAGTACTTGGGAGACTGAGACCCTGTTTCCAAATAAGAAATTGAAGAACCAAAGTGAAGCCATGACAGGCTTTAGTTAAAGCTTTAAGTAGAATAGGCCTAAGTATCTGTTTTTCTAGAAGTTAAGTTTCTATAGCCTGTTGCCCCATACCCTGTACAAACCATTAAGTGTGCTAATCTGATCTTGTCCCTAGCAACCCCTAGAAACAGCCAATCGGTGTCAAGCACACCTGGGTCTAGAATTCATTTAATTTGGGCTAGGCCACTCTGACCAGAGTCAGCGGCCCCCCACCCATCCTGGACATTCCTGAGAAAGGTACTGCAGGCCCGACCAGTCAGCTTAAATGTCACCATATAAGGTTAATGCTTCTCTAATGATGACCCCTACCTAAGGCGCGAAAATTAAACCAACCAGGGAACGCCAACAAGTTTATGTTTTAAACTAACCTATCAATGTAAAGGTGGGTGGGCTGCCTCTTTAAGGGATAAAAGCTTTGTTCTCGGAGAGCAAGGGGCTTCTCCCTGTGACCACTGCATTGGTGCACCTCAGGAACCCAAGCTCGAGCTTGAATAAAGGACTCTCGAGTGCGTTTTGCATTGGAATCAGCTCCTGGTGGTCTTTGGTGGGATCACGAACTAGGCACTTCAAAATAAAATCGGGCTAGGGTTTTAGCTCGAAGGTTCTGGGTTCAATTCCCAGTATGAAAAGAAAGAAAGAAAGAAAGAAAGAAAGAAAGAAAGAAAGAAAGAAAGAGAAAGAAGGAAGAAGGAAGGAAGGAAGGAAGGAAGGAAGGAGAGGGAGAGAGAGAAGGAAGGAAGGAAGGAGAGAGAGAGAGAGAGAGAAAGAAAGAAAGAAAGAAAGAAAGAAAGAAAGAAAGAAAGGGAGAAAGAAGAAAGAAAGAAAAGAAAGAAAAAAACAAAAAGTAAGTCTGGGGCTGTAACTCTGAGGTAGTATGATAACATGCTCTAAAAGTAATTTTTTAGCCTCGTTTTCTACCCTAAAATTAAACTCCCTACCCTTACCACCCCAAGGACAAAGCCAGTTCCCCAAGGACGAAACCAGTTCCTGCCCTTATCACCCCTAGGACAACGCCCCAGAAACCAGTTCCTGCCCTTACTGCCCAAACCGACCCCCCCCCTGCCTGTGTGCTCAGCCCACGCCCCTAGACCTACCCCCTTGCTTCTAAATAAGGAAATTTTACTATGATTGGTCGATTTAGAGCATACCCCGCGAACTCGCTTGCTCTCTATAAAAGGAAACAGTGAACTGCACGGGAGGCTGCCATTTTTCTGTCTTGCTGGAGGGACATGCCCTGCGGTAATAAAGCCTCGCCATAACTAAGTTGGGGTCTCGAGTTTTCTGTTCCTTGCCTGTCGTTCAACAGTAGAATGCCCCTGGGTTTGTCATGGGAGACATGCTAACTCTGAGGGGTCCTTGGCTTCCATGATGAATAAGAATTTCAACATGTGCCATCAGAAAAAGGCAAAGGTTTTAATTAACTTAAGAAGATGGGGGATACAGGTTGGGGGTCATCTAAGAAAGGGGAGCGCGAGAAAAGATAGAAATATTAGGCAGAAAGGAGACATTCGGAAAATAGAGATTTAAAATTTTGAAAGTTCATAATCTAACTTCACCCTATAGAGTGTGTTCAGTCAGGCAGAAGCCTTAATGAGTCCACACACTTAATCACAATGGCTCCTCTCCACACCTGAGATGCTTAATGTAAGGGTGGGTAAGGAGGACAAAGGTCAGACCCCACTGCCTATCTGTTGTCAGGGAAACTGAGCACTAAGAGGAAGTCCTACCCCCTCCTATAAAAGAACTGCGAAAGGCCAGGCAGGTGGCACATGCTTGTAATCCCAGTAATTGGGAGGTGGAGACCTGAGGATCCGGGTTTGGGGCCAGCCTCAGCTACTTAGTGAGGCCCTCTGCAACTTCGTGAGACCCAGTTTCAAAACAAAGGATAAAAAATAGGGCCGGGGGTGTAGCTCGGAGGTAGAACACCCCTGGGTTCAATCCCTGCTACAAAAAATCCCTGCAAAAAAAAAAAGAAGAACCGCGAAAGCACGTGGACACTCTCTTGATCGTTTGAATGGATGGACGGATGTGCGCAGGGAGACCCGCTGTCCCCTTTCTTAGATGACCCCCAACCTGTATCCACACCTTTCTTTTTTTTGCAGTGCCAGGGATTGAACCCAGGAGCATTCTACCTCCACGCTACACCCCCGGCCCTATTTTTTATGCTTTATTTTGAAACCGGGTCTCACAAAGTTGCGGAGGGCCTCACTAGGGAGAGAGAGAGAGAGCAGAGGCTGGCCGCAAACCCGGATCCTCCGGTCTCCACCTCCCAAAGTACTGGGATTACAAGCGTGCGCCACCATGCCTGGCCCCCACCTTTCTTAAGTTAATTAAAATCTTTGCCTTTTCTGATGGCACGTGTTGAAATTCTTATTCATCATGGAAGCCAAGGACCCCTTGATAGGGATTGGGCCCGCATTGATTGCTAATAGGTATCAATTGCTAATAGTGAGAATAAGCTCTCATACTCAGGCAGAACAATAAAATCCTTTTCTCTGTCTCTAAGTTGTCAGCTGAGAGTGAAAGGTCAAATTTCTGAAATATTAAGACCCCTAGACCTTCATTAAGCCAGCTCTACTAAAAAAGCTACAGCAATGAAAAACACAGCCTCGCCCCTGACCTCTGCCCCAGAGGCAGGCTGCTCCAGGAACTAGCTAAACCAGTAGTAGATAAGAGATAGGATCACGATAAACAACAGTTGTTGTAGGAATTGGTTATTTACTGATGTTTAACAGAATGGTAAAAATAAGCTTGTAAAAATTCCTCCACGTACCTCGCTTTGCCCTACCCCCCCTTTTTCTTCTGCAGCTGTATCTTTAAATACCCTCCTCTCCCCTTGCTGAGGGTCGAGCTCTACTCCTGCGTGAGATACGAGCTCGGCCCCAGTACACTGGTTTTTTTCAATAAAACCTCGTGCGTTTGCAGCATGTCGGTGTCCTGAGAGTTCCTGGGTCAGCTCTGGGTCCCGTGGCTAGAGCGAGGGGTCCTTTCTAAAACGGGGTGCCTTTCATTGGGGGCTCGTCTGGGATCCCCGCCCACCCACAATTCCGGAGACCCCACTTGGAGGTGAGATTTTGAATTTGTGTCTGTAAGTGTTTTGTCTGAATTTCTGAATTTCTGAGAATTTCTGGAGTGCACTGTCGGTCTGGTGCGGTCGTCTCACTCCTAGAAGGAGTGAGAAACTCTACCTCGAGAGGAGGGGGAGTCGTGACGGAACAGATGTGTTCAGACGTCACCGATCGCAACCCTGGGAGACGTCCCAGGAGTCTGGGGGGAGGCCCGAGGACGCTCGGAGCCACCCCGTCTGGGTGTCGCTAGGAGCAAGCTTCTGTTCCTGCAGCCGTCTGATTCTGTAGTCTGGCGTTGGTCTGATTCTGTAGTCTGGTGTTGGTCGACTCGAAAGAGGCGATTCTGCGTCTGTCTTGCTTGTTTTGTGTTGTTCGTGTAACTTAGAATTGTTGTGTTTTATGTTTATTTTTTGTTTGTCCGTCTGCTTGGTCATTAGGGAAAGTTGGTTCTGCCTGCATGTCTCTACAAATTGTTATCTCCAATTCATTGTTCTTAGGTTTTTTTTTCCTTATGGGCACCTCTGGTTTCTCTGTTGGCTGGTGTACAAATGTTTGGCTTCTCAGTCTCATTCTTATTATGATTGTTGTGTTTTCGATAGGCTTAGGGGCAGTAGCCCCCCAAAATTGGACAAGGTTTGAAAGGTTTTTACTCTCCTTTTGTTATATCTTGATCTGCCTTGTTTTCCTAGGCATTCCTTATGCCTTCGTATTAATCCCCTGCTGGTGGAGCGGAGATGTGGGGGCGGAGTGCCAGGTTTTACAAAGCTGCAATTAAACTCCTTCTGGACAAACATTCCCCCACCCCAGGGAGAGATGGGGAAAACAAATAGGATGGCTCTTCCAAACGGGTGCACATAAGGGACTGGTCACCCTAGCACCTTGAGCCAACCCCCTCTTTTCGAGCACAGAGGGTGGTTTGTTTGAGCCACAGTGGAGGAAACCGGCCTTGAGGTGAAACTCAGGGAAGCTACCTCCAAAAGCAGCACACATCCGACCCAAAACATTAGAGCCCCCCTAACCTCGAGTAAGCGTGTACGGACTTCAGGAGGTCACTCTCCCAGCCCGCTTAAGCGGTGAGCCGCCCGCTTGTGACCCCAAAAGGCTGGAAAAGCGGGGAGCGTAGGCCAGTCCTAGCTCCTTGCCATCAGGAGCCCCTGGCCAGCAGGTTCCTTCCGCTTATCAGATCTTTATCCCATAAGACAGATAAATCTTTCTAACCCTGGCCACTCTGACCAGATTCCCCACATTACTGCTCAGATAAACCTGGTCGTAAACTCACCCTCTTGGATTAAAAAGTAAAAATTCAATGCCTGGCAATTAAAGCTATATGGTACCAAAATTAGCCTATATAAAAGAGCTCTC
>PVJS01063144.1:0-10552 GCA_004027185.1 Glis glis | reverse complement strand
CGGGGACCGTGGTGAGTTCTATTTTCCTGAGAAAGGAGATGCTGAGTCAAGGCGTGGCCTACGAGGGGAGCGTGAGGCAGATGAACAACGGCCTGGTTTCCTATTCAAGAGCATCCACACTGTCTATTTCTTTCCAGTACCAACAAGTTCCACGGTGGCATCCAGCGACAGTCTCTAACATTGTCCTTCAGGTGAAATAAATATCAAAGGGACAAGAAAATGCCTCGATTTCTTCCCAAAGCCTCACCCCATAAGGTGTGTGCAGAGTCAATGCCAACCGCGGGTGACACGTCAAGGGGCAGCCCAGGCCCACGATGACCGAGCACTGCTGGGCCACGGCCCTGCTGCAGGAGGGGTCACTCGGGGCGCCTGGGGTCAAGGTCACCAGCCATATCCCAACTCAGACTGGCTCCAGGCGGCCTGAGAGACGCCACCGCGGGGACACCGTCCCTAGGTCTGGCCACCGTTGGGCCCGAGCACAGGAAGATGTCAGAGAGCTTGTGGGAAACAGAGAGACAGGGAAGAGGGGAGAGGGAAGAGCGGAAGGCAGGTGAGCTCTGGGTTGCCCTGGGCTCGGCCCCGGCTCAGGTGGTCCGAAAGCAGCACGCTGGCGCTGGGAGGTGGCTTCTCACAGCCCAGGCATCTCAGGAGCTCTGGACGCGAGGGCGCCTTCCCTGAGCAGGAAGGCATCGGCCTTCTTTCTCTGGTGAGCTTACGTGTGGTCCCCACTGTCACAAAGCACAAGGCACGCATGCCGAGCCAGCGCCACTCTCTGCTCCCAGGGAAAGGGAAGGGGACCTGTGCGCGCACGTGGGGTTGGCGCACAGCAGGGTCTGCAAGGGCCCATGTCCTCTAGATGCGGCTGTAAGAGCCCCGCGCCCCACGGCTGTCCTGTCCCGCCCAGGTGGAGAAGCTGGGGGCTCCCCTTTCTGTGCACCTGTAGCCTCCCTGGGTCCTAGCGCCCTCGCCTGTGACTGATGGCAGAGGGAGTCCTACAGGCGCCCAGGGTCCTTGTGAGGAGGTGGGATCGGGCTCCTGGGAGCACGGGCACACATGGCGACTCCTGGGTTGTGTGCGAGCACTGTGATGGAAGGGCCTGCCAGCGCCCCGTTTCCCTGTAACAGCAGCACCGCAAACACGGCAGTTTCACACATACGCGGTCTCCATCCCAGTTCCTGAGCGCCAGGGCGCTGGACACGGCGTCGCTGGGTCCTTGGCCTATGGTCCCACAGGGCTGCTGGGAATGGGCTGGGCTGCGGTCTCATCGGAGGCCCGGCTGGGAAGGGCCCGCGCCCAGCTCAGTCGGGTGGTCAGGAAAGCACAGGCCCTTCAGGGTTAGACAGAGGACACGGGTTTCCCGCCAGCTGTCGGTCAGAGGCCACCACCCTCACTTCTAGTGGTCGCCCGCAGTGTCTAGCCACACCACCTTCCCTAAATGACTGTTTCCTTCCTTAAAGGCAACAGCAGAGAGACAGCCTGGAGCAAGCTGGCCACCGGAATCTGCTGCCATGTCATCAGGAACACCTAACCACACCCATGCCGTCCCCTTTGTCATACCCCATCAGGGACAAGTCACAGGGCTTGCTACACAGGGTGTGAACAGCGGGGATGGGGATCACGGGGCCACTTGGAATCCGCCCACTGTGAGGCCTCACCGGAAGGGGATGAGAAGAGCAGCCAGGCCGACCTGTCAGCCTCTCACACGGGCTGGCCAGCCCAGGGCTCCATCTGCAGATGTGGACCGCTGCTCCGCAGCAGGGGCCCTCTCCTCTGCCCCAGGTCCGGCTCCTTCTCCCACCACGTGGCTCCCATGTGGTCACCCGGGCGTCTCTGCACCCGCCCCAGTCTCTGTCCAGCCTGACTCCATGATAGCAGCTCGCTGCCCTGCGTCAGTTCAGGGTCGCAAAGGATTCGGTTTGGATTTTAGAGAAATTGTCCCAGAAGAAGGTGGAGGACATATGGCAAAGACCCGGATGATGAGACGAAATGCTGTAGCAAGGAATACGGCATTGTAACGCAATATTTAAATAACAATAGTAATGCAAACATGTATGATGAGCAAACGCCAACAGGGCCGAGAGTCCTATACCATCGCCAAGCGGGAGCCCATTTATTTATTTATTTATTTATTTATTTATTTATTTATTTATTTTTCGGTACCGGGGATTGAACTCAGGGGCGTTCTACCTCCGCGCTACGCCCCTGGCCCTATTTTTTTATACTTTATTTTGAAACCTGGTCTCACGAAGTTTCGGAGGGCCTCACTAGGTAGAGAGAGAGAGAGACAGGGAGAGAGAGAGAGAGAGACAGGGAGAGAGAGAGAGCGAGAGAGAGAGAGCGCTGAGGCTGGCCGCGAACCCGGATCCTCTGGTCTCCACCTCCCAAAGTACTGGGATTACAAGCGTGCGCCACCACGCCCGCCTTGCAGGAGCCCATTTAAAATTGTATTGTTTTGTTCATCATGACATGTTTTGGCATTAAATTTGATTTTTTTCAAAATATTATTATCCAACATAATGGAATCCACCTGCCCTCCATGTGCTGGTTCGGTGAAGAATGAATCCGTCTTTTGGTTGGGTGTCAGTGTCTACTGTTGACAGATTGTCACCGGGCAGTGACGGAAGTCAGTCCACCTGGGTAGAGAAGGGCAAGCCCCTGCCTGGTCTCTGGGCTCCTTCCCCGTGGCTTCTCTAACACACTGCCACCATCTTAGCGGCCCAACAGGACACAACTGTGTTCCCAGCAGTTCGAGGTCAGAGTGCAGGGTGGGCTGCAGGGCCGGCTCCTTCCGGAGGCTCCAGGGCAGAGTGCGGCTGCGTGCCTTCTCCAGCTTGTAAAGCACACCCTCCTCCCATGTGGGGCCCTTCCTCCCTATCACACCAGCAGTCTAGCATTTTCTCTCCCCTCTCACCTCTGTTTCTGTCCTCACATCTCCTCTGTGCCCCTCTAAGAAGCCTTGTGATGACACTGTGTCCACCCGGATCATCCGGGTCATGTCTCTGTTTCAAGATCCTTCATTACATCACTCTGGAATGTCCCTCTCGCCCTGGCAGGTGACCATTCACAGTGTCTGGGGACTAGGACGTGGACAACTTTGAGGAATCATTCCTCAGCCCATCACAACCTCCATCCCTCACACCTCCATCCCTTCTGAGCTTCAGGAATGCTACTGTGGCTCCCCCACTTAAAGTGGGGGCTTACCGTGGTCAGGCGACAAAGTCTTATCTCAAATGGGCCCTTGGTCCACAGACACATGTGGTTGTTACATCCCTAGTGCAGAAAAGTATCATTGCAATAAATATATTGGAAAATGGACAAAAGCCCACAATGACTGAACAAAGAGATGAAGGTCACCATGGTAGGAAGAGCCATATGGAGGGCTCTGGGCCTCCCTGCCCAGTCGAGATAGCAAACCAGAAACAGGCCCACATCCCAGAGAGCACTGCAGAGATCAAGGCCAACATGAAAGACTCGAGAGCTGGACACCATGTGCATGCCTGTAATCCCAGTACTTGGGAGGCTGAGACAGGAGGATTGCAGGTTCGAGGCCAGTCTTGGCAACTTAGTGAGACCCTCAGCAACTTAGCGAGACCAAGTTTCAAAGTCAAAAAAGAAAAAGGGCTGGGGGTGTAGCTCGGAGTAGAATGTCCCTGGGTTCAATTCCCAGTACCGCAAAAAAAAAAAAAAAAGACTTGAGAGAAGCACGCGCCACCCCCTGATTTAATTCATCAGTTAGTTTGAAATGTGCCAAAGCCAGATGGACCTTGGAGAATGACTGTGGATGATCCTAGGCTTGAGGATGCAGTCACCCTAGTTGCAGCGGCTCCCCGGCTGTAGTGTCCATTGGAGCCGGTGACTCAGCCTGCACTTGGTAAGTAGCTGCTCACCTCCCTGTTGCTTTTTCTCCATAGCAGTTAGTGAGGACAGAAGCCATCCTCTGTGTGGCGGGGCCACCAGTGCACCTTCACATGCAGTCCTGCCTCAGAGCTGTGTCCATTCTCCTGCCACAATATAGCTATGACTGCTGGGCGTGGTGGCCATGCTTGTAATCCCAGTACTTTGGGAGGCGGAGACCGGAGGATCCAGGTTCGCGGCCAACCTCAGCTCTCTCTGTCTCTCTCTCTCTCTCTCTCTCCCTCCCTCCCTCTCTTTCTCTCTCCTTAGTGAGGCCCTCCGCAACTTCGTGAGACCCAGTTTCAAAATAAAGTATAAAAAATAGGGCCGGGGGCGTAGCGCGGAGGTAGAACCGCCCCTGCGTTCAATCCTCGGTACCGCAAAAAAAAAAAAAATATATATATATATAGCTATGACTCTTGCATGACATAGTGTGTCATACATAATATAGCTACGCCATTCTTTTGCCATAGTTCAGTGTGCAGAGCTTACTATGGTGATGTTCCTTCAGACATTTCACTGGCCCACGACGTTGATGACCTTGAACCAATTGGATCATCTGAGCAAAAGGTCGCAGGTATTTTAGCCAGGATCCAACCAGAAGACAAAAACTGGGAGTGACAGATATAAGGAACGGCCACTCCTCGTAAGACACAAATGATCCCAACTTTCTATTAGAGGCCCTGGCCATAGCTGACTAAACGGGTTGCCCGCATCTGCTCTATGTGCCGTGGGAAAGCGTCTTGTTGAGGTCTCTCTGCTGCAAACGTGCCTGAGCATTTGCGGGGTATGGTGGGTGGCCACTAGGTGTGATGTCCGCTGTCTGCTGCAGGAGACAGGCACTGGAGACGTCTCTCACTGCAGGGTCACGTGTCAGAGACATGGACAGCTGCAGGAGGCCAGAGCTAGGGAACCATGAACGGCAGGTGCCTGGCAAGAGGGGCACACCAGAATCAGGAAGAGACGCCCCTCCTTTTCCAATATCCCTGCAGGACCCTCCGCTGACAAATACCAACATAGTTCCAGGCGACAGAGGAGAAGCGTGCCGAGGGCACATCAGGACTGTGAAGTGGGTCTGAGCTTTGTACTCTACTCACAAACTCGCCAGTTAGACTAACCCGGTCTCATGGAGATTCTCAGAATACAGAGGCACAAGGCTGAGAGTCAAAGAATTATGTTACAGCACAGCCAACAAGATGAACTTTGTATTGGCACTGGTCCCCATGCCCCCACGTCTCAGGGGCAGGACACAGAGAAGCCCAGGTGGATGATGGACAGAGGAGGTTTGCATTTCAGCTGGGGAACCCAGACCTTTGGGAACCAGAGTCTTTCACAGGCAAACAGACCTGCCTAACCTTTCCCCTGCTGAACCTGTCCTACTGGGCAGGGCGTCCATGTGCCCTCCGCTCCAGGAAGAAACAGGATCTCTCTCTTCCAAGGCGGTTTACTCTACTCTCCTGGAATACCTAGTCCACATCAAAGGCTGTGAGTGCCTCTGTTCCCAAGAAGCACAGACACAGGAAAGACTCAGGGAGAAGGGTCTGTGGGTAATATTTGCCCCTCGTGGCTGCGCAGTCTTGGCTGCTGGCAGACTTTGTCCTTGAGCGTGCCTCTTCTGCAGTCACTGTGATAATGTGACTGGCCAGGTGGCTTGCTCCATTGGTTTTTATACTGGTCTTTCTGTTTGGCCTAAGGCATTGATTCAGGTACAGCCAGATGTATCAGCAATTGCACCAACCCTGCTTGGCCTACGAGAAGGAACTCTCGGGCAATGCAACCCTTCCTCACAGACCTGGGCAGTGAGTTGGGCTGTCCCGGACGCATTTCAGGGCTAAGGTGGTGTTTCTTTAGCAAAGACTTTGCGTGAGGCTTTTTTCCTCTTAGGAGGAATGCACGTCACCATACTTGAGGAGGCATGACAAGTTAACACGTGGCTTCCATGCAAGACGTCCAGGTCCGGGGATACATATGGGACCCTGGGAAAAAAAATGGAATTGACAATATTGGGTCCAGCATCAGTTGGAGGACACAGGTCGATGAGCACCCAGTGGGCATGCTGGCTGGCTGGTCGTATGGCACTGGGTTCCTGAGGGGCAGAGCAGTCTCCATGGCACCCTGAACTTCCTACAGAGACTTCTCTTGCTTTGGTCCCCACTCAAAATAGGCAGACATCTCTAGGGACTTAGTACTTAGGTTAAAGTAGCTGATGCATCCGTTACTTATGTTGCCTTCCAAATCCAAAAACTACCTAAAGAGGATGAGCTTTTGTCATGGTAGGTGGGACAAGAGCAGTGACTTGTCTGTAACTTGTCATTTCTCTTTTCTGTCTGTAAATGTTGTTTAATCATGTTGTCCCCCACCCCCGCCAGAATTGCTGTGTTTCAAATCCACATTTTCGCCGCTGTGACCAAAACACCTGACAAGCACAACTTAAAGGAAGAAAGATTTATGTGATTCAGAGGTTTTTAGAGGTCATTCCTTGATTGGTTAACTCCAAGCAGGAAGCACGGTGGCAGGTCTTCAGGGCATGGTGTGAGAAGCAGAGAGAGAGAGAGAGAGAGAGAGAGAGAGAGAGAGAGAGACGAGTCCTGTGGACATACATAGTCCCCAAGGCCCTGACCCCAGTGACTCACCTCCTTCAGCCATGTCCCACCTCCAAACCTGGTTGCATAGCTTAACACATGAGCTTTGGGGGACATTAAATCCAAACTATGACACTGAACACCTTTTCTGGTTCTGGGGGCTCACAATTTGTGAGTCCTTTCTATAATTAAACCCTGTTAGATTTGTTTGGCCTAAAGTTTTTCTTTGAACAGAGCAGGCTGTGAAGATACCTGTGTCTCATAGGAGCGTCCACAGAGAGCATCTGCTGCAGAAAAGGGTCTCACTCACAACTGGGACATGCCAGCACCACCTGAGAGTGCCTGGCTGCAGCATTAGAGCCCGCTCAGCAGCAACCCAGAAGAACGGCACAGGAGGAGCAGCCCCCGGTGGGAGGAACTTTGATTGTCCTTTTCGCCTGGAGTAGAAGGTGGTCAGAAGTGTGGTTCTCAGCCAGGCGTGGTGGTACACGCTTGTAATCCCAGTACTTGGGAGGCTGAGACAGGAGGATCGCAGGTTCGCGGCCAGCCTCAGCTACTTAGTGAAATCCTGTTTCAAAACAAAGAATAAAATAGGGCTGAGGGTGTAGCTTGGAGGTAGAATGCCCCTGGATTCAATTCCTGGTACCGCAAAAAAAAAAAAAAGAAGTTTGGTTCTCCATGGATTCATGAAAGGAGTGGTGAATGGAATGTAAAAGAGACGGGACTGATGACTAGTAGTAAGGAAGCTGAGGTGTGTGGATGAACATCTCAGAATGGGAAGAGACTGAAGACACCTGGGTCCTACATGAAAGTCCCTGCAAGGGTGTCCGCTGCAGATGACTATTAATAATCCAATGGGTAAAGTCACATGCTCTGTGGGTGTCAGTCAGACTCTCTGCCCCCGCCCAACACCTGCTGAAGCTCAGAAGGGATGGAGGTGTGAGGAATGGAGGTTGTGATGGGCTGAGGAATGATTCCTCAAAGTTGTCCACGTCCTAGTCCCCAGACACTGTGAATGGTCACCTGCCAGGGCGAGAGGGACATTCCAGAGTGATGTAATGAAGGATCTTGAAACAGAGACATGACCCGGATGATCCGGGTGGACACAGTGTCATCACAAGGCTTCTTAGAGGGGCACAGAGGAGATGTGAGGACAGAAACAGAGGTGAGAGGGGAGAGAAAATGCTAGACTGCTGGTGTGATAGGGAGGAAGGGCCCCACATGGGAGGAGGGTGTGCTTTACAAGCTGGAGAAGGCACGCAGCCGCACTCTGCCCTGGAGCCTCCGGAAGGAGCCGGCCCTGCAGCCCACCCTGCACTCTGACCTCGAACTGCTGGGAACACAGTTGTGTCCTGTTGGGCCGCTAAGATGGTGGCAGTGTGTTAGAGAAGCCACGGGGAAGGAGCCCAGAGACCAGGCAGGGGCTTGCCCTTCTCTACCCAGGTGGACTGACTTCCGTCACTGCCCGGTGACAATCTGTCAACAGTAGACACTGACACCCAACCAAAAGACGGATTCATTCTTCACCGAACCAGCACATGGAGGGCAGGTGGATTCCATTATGTTGGATAATAATATTTTGAAAAAAATCAAATTTAATGCCAAAACATGTCATGATGAACAAAACAATACAATTTTAAATGGGCTCCTGCAAGGCGGGCGTGGTGGCGCACGCTTGTAATCCCAGTACTTTGGGAGGTGGAGACCAGAGGATCCGGGTTCGCGGCCAGCCTCAGCGCTCTCTCTCTCTCGCTCTCTCTCTCTCCCTGTCTCTCTCTCTCTCTCTCCCTGTCTCTCTCTCTCTCTACCTAGTGAGGCCCTCCGAAACTTCGTGAGACCAGGTTTCAAAATAAAGTATAAAAAAATAGGGCCAGGGGCGTAGCGCGGAGGTAGAACGCCCCTGAGTTCAATCCCCGGTACCGAAAAATAAATAAATAAATAAATAAATAAATAAATAAATAAATAAATGGGCTCCCGCTTGGCGATGGTATAGGACTCTCGGCCCTGTTGGCGTTTGCTCATCATACATGTTTGCATTACTATTGTTATTTAAATATTGCGTTACAATGCCGTATTCCTTGCTACAGCATTTCGTCTCATCATCCGGGTCTTTGCCATATGTCCTCCACCTTCTTCTGGGACAATTTCTCTAAAATCCAAACCGAATCCTTTGCGACCCTGAACTGACGCAGGGCAGCGAGCTGCTATCATGGAGTCAGGCTGGACAGAGACTGGGGCGGGTGCAGAGACGCCCGGGTGACCACATGGGAGCCACGTGGTGGGAGAAGGAGCCGGACCTGGGGCAGAGGAGAGGGCCCCTGCTGCGGAGCAGCGGTCCACATCTGCAGATGGAGCCCTGGGCTGGCCAGCCCGTGTGAGAGGCTGACAGGTCGGCCTGGCTGCTCTTCTCATCCCCTTCCGGTGAGGCCTCACAGTGGGCGGATTCCAAGTGGCCCCGTGATCCCCATCCCCGCTGTTCACACCCTGTGTAGCAAGCCCTGTGACTTGTCCCTGATGGGGTATGACAAAGGGGACGGCATGGGTGTGGTTAGGTGTTCCTGATGACATGGCAGCAGATTCCGGTGGCCAGCTTGCTCCAGGCTGTCTCTCTGCTGTTGCCTTTAAGGAAGGAAACAGTCATTTAGGGAAGGTGGTGTGGCTAGACACTGCGGGCGACCACTAGAAGTGAGGGTGGTGGCCTCTGACCGACAGCTGGCGGGAAACCCGTGTCCTCTGTCTAACCCTGAAGGGCCTGTGCTTTCCTGACCACCCGACTGAGCTGGGCGCGGGCCCTTCCCAGCCGGGCCTCCGATGAGACCGCAGCCCAGCCCATTCCCAGCAGCCCTGTGGGACCATAGGCCAAGGACCCAGCGACGCCGTGTCCAGCGCCCTGGCGCTCAGGAACTGGGATGGAGACCGCGTATGTGTGAAACTGCCGTGTTTGCGGTGCTGCTGTTACAGGGAAACGGGGCGCTGGCAGGCCCTTCCATCACAGTGCTCGCACACAACCCAGGAGTCGCCATGTGTGCCCGTGCTCCCAGGAGCCCGATCCCACCTCCTCACAAGGACCCTGGGCGCCTGTAGGACTCCCTCTGCCATCAGTCACAGGCGAGGGCGCTAGGACCCAGGGAGGCTACAGGTGCACAGAAAGGGGAGCCCCCAGCTTCTCCACCTGGGCGGGACAGGACAGCCGTGGGGCGCGGGGCTCTTACAGCCGCATCTAGAGGACATGGGCCCTTGCAGACCCTGCTGTGCGCCAACCCCACGTGCGCGCACAGGTCCCCTTCCCTTTCCCTGGGAGCAGAGAGTGGCGCTGGCTCGGCATGCGTGCCTTGTGCTTTGTGACAGTGGGGACCACACGTAAGCTCACCAGAGAAAGAAGGCCGATGCCTTCCTGCTCAGGGAAGGCGCCCTCGCGTCCAGAGCTCCTGAGATGCCTGGGCTGTGAGAAGCCACCTCCCAGCGCCAGCGTGCTGCTTTCGGACCACCTGAGCCGGGGCCGAGCCCAGGGCAACCCAGAGCTCACCTGCCTTCCGCTCTTCCCTCTCCCCTCTTCCCTGTCTCTCTGTTTCCCACAAGCTCTCTGACATCTTCCTGTGCTCGGGCCCAACGGTGGCCAGACCTAGGGACGGTGTCCCCGCGGTGGCGTCTCTCAGGCCGCCTGGAGCCAGTCTGAGTTGGGATATGGCTGGTGACCTTGACCCCAGGCGCCCCGAGTGACCCCTCCTGCAGCAGGGCCGTGGCCCAGCAGTGCTCGGTCATCGTGGGCCTGGGCTGCCCCTTGACGTGTCACCCGCGGTTGGCATTGACTCTGCACACACCTTATGGGGTGAGGCTTTGGGAAGAAATCGAGGCATTTTCTTGTCCCTTTGATATTTATTTCACCTGAAGGACAATGTTAGAGACTGTCGCTGGATGCCACCGTGGAACTTGTTGGTACTGGAAAGAAATAGACAGTGTGGATGCTCTTGAATAGGAAACCAGGCCGTTGTTCATCTGCCTCACGCTCCCCTCGTAGGCCACGCCTTGACTCAGCATCTCCTTTCTCAGGAAAATAGAACTCACCACGGTCCCCG
>PVJS01063143.1:7500-10558 GCA_004027185.1 Glis glis | reverse complement strand
CTAAGTAGAGAGAGAGAGAGAGAGAGAGAGAGAGAGAGAGAGAGAGACAGGGAGAGAGAGAGAGAGAGAGAGACAGAGAGAGAGAGAGAAAGAGAGAGAGACAGGGAGAGAGACAGAGAGCTGAGGCTGGCCGCGAACCTGGATCCTCCAGTCTCCACCTCCCAAAGTACTGGGATTACAAGCGTGCGCCACCACGCCCGGCCCAAGCTCCTCTTTACTTATTAGTAAAGTACAAAAATCTTCAAGAAGACTTTTAATTATTTAATCTTTAAAGTTCATTAAAAACTCCTAAATCTTTTTGCTGAAGGTTTTATTTGTAAAAAAAAAAAAACTTATGTGGTTTTATTACTCCTGTTAATAAAGCAATTCAGAATTTAGATTTTTCTTACCTAGTAGTATATTAGAATAGTAACATCTTTAGTATATTTCCCTTAAGTAGCATTTCAATGAAGTATGTCAAAGTTTTAATGCTGAGCATATGAAAACATCTATATAAAAAGAACAGAGAAGATTCAGGCAAACAAAGAAGTGGGACAAATGTTGAAATGGTAGATTACCATTCCTTAAATGTCTGGTGAAGGAGAAAATGGGATGAGTATTCTTAGTTAACATCTTTAAAAATTTAATTCTCAGCTGAGGGCAGTGGTTCACGCCTGTAATCCCAGTATTTGGGAGGCTGAGACAGGAGGATTGCAGATTCAAGACCAGCCTCAGCAACTATAGGGAGACTCTCAGCAAGCTAGTGAGACTCTGTTTCAAAACAGAAAATAAAAAGGGTCAGGGGTGTATCTCAGAGGTAGAGTACCCCTGGTTACAATCACCAATCACCATTACTAAAACAAAAATAATTAAATTCTGTCACATCCTGCTCTCTTAAAGCCTCAAAATCCCATATGGTGGCCTGAATGCCAACTCTGGCTTCTTGCCACCAGAGGAGTTAGAAAGAGAAACTCTGAGCTACTTGTTAGCCAATGTGTTATTTGAAAATTTTGGTAGTTACAAATGGAATATAATTTCCAAATCTCAAAGTATCAGAGGAGTGCTAATGAGAATAGAAGTCTGTCTGCTTTCCTGTGCCTGTTTAACAGTTACTCACACTGACTTTAATTTTTATCCCCAATTATATTGCTAAGTAAAATATGGAAAGCAAAAAATACAAGATTGATTTAATAGTCCATGCTGAGAACTAGCGAAAATGATGAAATTGATAACTATTAGCTTACTTTGTCCTGCTTACTGGCTGTTTAATTATTTCATTTTATAGGTTTTCAGTAAGATTTGAGAGTGAGCTAAGAAATATATAAAGTTATCTAAATGAGTCTAGTAGTCTCATTTATAGGCATTGAGAAAAACAATGGCATAGTGAAATGTGTTTAATACTCATAATCATGGTTTCGAATTAAGATTCAACATTGTGTTTTTAAAAAAATTCAGAAAGTTTAGAAAATTTTAGAAAGTTCAGGAAATTTCAGAAAGTTCAAAAATTTTCAGAAAGTTCAGGAAAAGAAGTGCCTTTCAAGGCACTGTGGCACATCCCTGTAATTCCAGTACTTGGGAGGCTGAAACAGGAGGATAGCAGGTTTGAGGACAGCCTCAGCAAGTAGTGAGACTCTCATCAACCTAGTGAGACCCTATTTCAAAATAAAAATAAAATAGGGCTGGGAGTGTAACTTGGAGGTAGAATGCCTTTGGGTTCAATCCCTAGTACCAAAAAAAGAAAAAAGAAAAAAGAAGTGCCTTTTCTTCCAGGTCTTGGATTGACATTGGCACATTCCTTTACCAAAGTCTGGAAACTCAGATTTGGTTGCACATGTATTTGAGAAGCACATGAGCAACTTCCTTGCTGAGGGTGGAGGGAGTAAGAAAGTGTTCCCAAATCAGAAAGGGGCATAACGGTCATCCAGATCATCACAGGTAGTGGTACTGTGTGATGCGCAACCTTGCATACCCTCTGAGTTAAAGACATGCTTTGTTTTTTTAATCTGGGCGAAGGATGAGGGTAGAAGCTGAGGGACAAAAGCAACACAGTTTGTTCTGCTTCCCCTGTCTTCTTTCTAACCTCTGCATCAAGTTCTATGCTCTGGAAAGCAGACTTTTCCAGATGAGTCAAGAGATTACCTTGCCCTCTGGCTTCTGATTGGATAGGGCTTGTGAGAGTCACCAGTAGAAGAGAGCTGAAAAAGTAAAGGATGTTTATTTCCTGTCTCCTCTCATGATGAGCCTGCTGTTGGAAGGTAAGCTGCCCTTACCTGCCACAAACCACAGCTCCTGTCTAGGCCACCACCCAGAGCCACGGGCCTTCTCTGAGTGTGGTACCTGTTCCCCTCTCTTAGCCATTCTGAGATAGGGTAATGGGAGCTTCCTGCTGAAGAATGAATTGCCATCAGCTAATATTCTTGAAATTAAGAATCTCTGCATAGTCTTTTATGCCAGTGAAGTTAATTAGAGCAATTTCAGTTAGGTCAGAACAAGCTAATTATCAATATTGTTGGTTAAAATTAACCTTCTTTGGCAAAGATAGTTTATAACTTTAAGTGAACAATTTCCCTCAGTAAACATTCATATGTAATTATGAAAAATTACGTTCAAATGTAATTTTTTTCTTTCAATAATGTTTAGGGTTATAAGTCAATAATCTTAAAACTAGTAAAAAATCATATAACAATGAAGAATAGTGCTTTGTGTTATCAAAGAGGCTTAGAAAACTAAGTTTATGATAATGAAGTAGACAGTAAATGCATATATAATTTAAATTTTATGGTAATAGGTATGTAAATATTTCCTAACCTCTTCCCATCTTCCTAGCAACATACAATGGCTATCTAAGGGGTTGATTGCCCCCAAGCCTATACACTCTCATTCTTTCTTCCATTTTTCATTAATGGCTAAGACCTGTAATTTTTGTTTTATTACATTTTATCACTGAGACATAAATTAAAGAAAATGTGGCTTATAACTTTCTGTTGTAGCCATCACTATGTTACCATGGGAAAATTACTTACCAGTTTGGCTTCAGTGTATTTATCTATAAAATGGTAATGATCAAATCCATTTGACA
>PVJS01063143.1:0-2500 GCA_004027185.1 Glis glis | reverse complement strand
GGATCTACCTAGTCTGAATGCAGTAATCACAGACTGCACTGACATTATCATAACGCCACATTGTCTCCAGAAATCCAAAGATTGCTGAAGAAGAGTTAGTTTTTTCCTCTATATAGTGTCTCTGCACATCAAGCATGAAGTATAGGTCTAATGGTGGGAACTTGACCAACCTCTGGGCTGAATTTGCTGGGAATAAAACAGACACCATGTTTTGCAGAACATCTTTGTGTATTCAAAAAGTGTATGAAGATATCTGTGCTGAGATGAAGAAAAATGGAGTGACAATAATGATAAGAATAGAGATCTCTAAATGGAAAATGCAAAATAAACTTCACCTAAGTACAAGTTATGAGAAAGCCAATATTGCTCTTTCTTAAAATTATTATATCAAAGGAATGCTATTAACCTAATGCATTTGTGTTCTAGAAAGAAAATTATCAATATCTATGAAATTCCTCATGATAGATATAGGTTTATGTCTCAGTATAGATGAATTATATATATATATATATGAATATAGATATAGGTATAATATAGGTATGGATATGGTAGTAGATATAGATACTCATATTATGAGCCTGAAGGATGTGGTCTTCATGATAGAAGATGAAAGTATAGTTAAGTAAAATATACCAGAAAACTGTTGATTAATGTGATGTTGATAACTCAGGTGTATTTTCAGCTGTGTGATACAGACCTTTGTCTTCGGACATACTCTGTTTAATTTTTCTAACCACAATTAGACAGTGAAATACAAAGAAGGCTTACAAAGTTTTTTTGAGGTACAAACATGGGAAACAGAGTTAATATACTCAGTCAAAGGGCCAAAATTTGCTCAATAGGCTTGTAGATGAACTTAAACATTACCTATCTATATGTATCTACCTACCTATCTGTCTATAATATTAATGGTATACATGGTTTCCCATTTAGTTTTTGAAAAACTAATGCTATTACTCTAATATGGGAATTTTTTCTTTTCACTTGAAGGAGACCTAGGAAATGTCTTAGCCATGACTAAGTTGTAAGTTGTAGAGGGAAACTGAAGTTAGCATAAATAAAACAATTTAATGTATTTGGTGAAACCTTGACTGTTTCATGGGAACCAAAAGCATCCAGTTGATCCTCATAGAGTCATAACTGCAACTAGTAAATGGAAAATCACCAGAAAGCTACATAATACAACTTCTTTCTCTCTCATTCTTTTATCTCTCCATTGGCTAATTAATTCTTTTTCTTTGCATGTTTATTCTCTCTGATTCTTCCTGTACATATGAAAAACAAAACTGGTTTCCTGAGAATTTCTTTAAAATTTACTTCCATTTATTCATCTAACTGTACTTACTATAAATCTCTTAGTCTTTATGCCAAATTTCAAATGGAAAATGTAAAAACAATGTAATTCAAGTCTCCCTATGAATTTGCTGAATGTGTTGATTAAAAATAGAATTTCTTAAATTTAAATTATAAATGAAGTGTGTATATTCACTAAAAAACCACCAAAATATTCAACAAGAAAAATGTAAGTTCATTTCATTTACTGTACTTTTTTTCAGTATATTTTTTAAATTGGTGCATTGTAATCATACATCTTGATGAAGTTCAGGGTGATAGAGGCATAAATGCACACAGTACTCATTGAACCCTCCCCAGTTCCCACCCCACTCCCTCCCCACCTTCCTGTGCATGACAGTGTGATTGGCGTTGATAAATTTGTGTATGTGCATCATGTCCATTGACGTGTTTCCCTCTTCAAGTCTTCCTCCCCCTCCCACCTCCCTCAGTTAGGTCCTCTCCCTAACTCCACTAAGGTTTCTCCTTCTTTCTGGAGTACCTCCTGGGTCCAAATTTCTCCATAGCTGCCACATATCAGGGAAAACATCCAACCTCTCACTTTTTGTGACTGACTAATCTCACTTAGCGTAGTATTCTCCAGTTCCATCCATTTTCCTGCAAATGACATAATTTTGTTCTTCTTTATGGCTGAGTAGAATTCTATTGTATGTATATCCCATAGTTTTGTAATGTATTCATCTTTTGATGGACATCTCAGTTGGCTCCACAGTTTGGCAATTATGAATTATGCTGCTATAAACATAGACACACATGCATTAATCTAGTAGTTTGGTTTCCATTCTCTTGGGAGAATATACCAGGAGTGGTATTGTTGGTTCATATGGTAGGTTTATTCCCATTCTTCTGAGGACCTTCCACAGTTTTCCAAAGTGGTTGCACTAATTTGCAGTCCCACCAAAAATGTATGAGAGTTCCTACTTCTTTACATCCTCACCAGCATTTATTATTATTTGGGTTTTTAATGATTGCTATTCTAATTTGGGTTAGGTGAAATCTCAGGGTAGTTTTGATTTGCATCTCTATGATTGCTAATGATGTTGAACATTTTTTCATATATTTATTTTCCATTTGTATTTCTTCTTTTGTGAAGTGTCTATTTAGTTCACTTGCCCATTTTTTTTTTTTTTTGCGGTACCGGGGATTG
>PVJS01063142.1:0-10557 GCA_004027185.1 Glis glis | reverse complement strand
AGACCGGAGGATCCGGGTTCGCGGCCAGCCTCAGCTCTCTCTCTCTCTCTCTCTCTCTCTCTTTCTCTCTACTTAGTGAGGCCCTCTGCAACTTCGTGAGACCCGGTTTCAAAATAAAGTATAAAAAATAGGGCCAGGGGTGTAGCGCGGAGGTAGAACGCCCCTGGGTTCAATCCCTGGTACCGCAAAAAAAAAAAAAAAAGGATTTCATGAAATGGGTGATACTGCACTCCTGTCAGGGCAGGAGAGAAGGGCAAGTCAAACTCTTGCATAGCTTTCAGATACTGGTGCCCAAATAACAATAATCCCAGGCCCAGGGCTAAAGTGGTGGCATTGAGGGATTGGGGATAGATGTGATGACCCCTGGCACACAGATCCACACGCACAGGTGGATGGACCCTTTGGATAATTTCCAGCACTGGTGATTTTAATCCCAGCCACTGAGTACACTAAGATATTAACATTTGGGCTGCTTGTGACATGGAACATCACTGCTAAATCAGGGAACATTCCCCCTCACAATGAAGACTTGAGCCCTAACCCAAGAACATATCCACACCAACCCCACCATATCACCCAACCACCAATGGGTTATTCAACAGAAAAAAATCCTGCATCTGGATGGGGAAAAGGACATGGCCCTTTTGATACAGGAGCTAGCGCAGGCAGGAGTGTTGTCACAGTTCACAGCCCAGCCTGCCCTGTTAAAAAGGCTGAAGGAGACTAGAAGCTGACTGGGCTATAGCAGATTGAATGTCAGGATGCCACCCTATGAGACTCAACATCATTGTCCTCACTCAGGTGGTGGCAGCCACTCCAGAGACTAGTACTCTGCCTGAGGCCGTCTTTTAGATCCATTTGCTGGACAAGGATCAGAGCCAATTTGCATTCGCATGGAACAGTCTACAGGAAACTTCCACTGGACTTTCCTCAGGAGACCTCAGCTCTCCTGCAGTATGCCACCCGTGGGTAAGGCCTCATCTGCAACTAGCCCATTACCCCCAGAAAGAAGGACTTGTCCTCTAAGTAGATGACATCTTCATTGTCAGCCTAGAAACAAGCTGACCAGGCCCCATCTGTGGTCATGCACACTGTGACACACGCAGGCTGGACCACCAATCTCAATAAGATCCAAGGCCTGTTCAACAAGCACTGATCCAGAAGCCACCTAGACCGGTCACCACAAGAATTTTCCTGATAAATTCAAACAAACATTGCTGTCCTGGAAAGCCACTATCAACAAGAAAGAAGCTGAACACCTAGTTGACTACTACAGACAATGTGTGCCATTTCTGGGTATTCTTTTAGCCTCTCCAGTTAAGGTGACCTGAAAGACAGCCACCTTTGAGTGTGCCCCCCACCAACAGCAGACTATTGAGGTCATACATCATGCAGTGGCATAAGCTATGACATTGGGCTCAATGGAGCCACCAGCCCTATGGAACCTCAGGTCAGCAACTCCTACCAATGCCGCTGTGTCAATGGGAGACTCCTTCCTACCAAGATGTATCAGCCTCTCAGGTTTTAGAAATTAGAATTACCAAGGTAGCCACCAGATATACTCCTTTGGAGCAGCAACACCTAGCCTGCTATGGGCCCTAGTTACAAACAGAGTGTCTGACTACTGAGGCACTACATGTGACTTTAAGACCTGACCTGCCCATCTTCAGGCAAGTACACAATAATCCTATTAAAGAGCAGGACAGGCTCAGCAAACCTCCACCAGGACATAGAAATGGGTTTCATGAGCTAACATAGCCTGTGCTCAAAAAAACTCACCACTGTTACCCATTGACTCCACCACAGAATGGAACATGAAAGTCCACCGCAGATGCAAGAATGAGACAGATCAGCAAGGCTTGTCCTAGAAGAAACAGAAGCGAATGATGCAGCACAGTGTGTGACTCCTGCCAAGGAGCCCAGGTTGTACGATGGGACAAACCAGACCAACATTAAGCAGGGCATAAGCCGCATGAGCATGTGATCCATTGATCACATCAGACTGTGAGCTCCCAGTCGTGGATTCCCATCGTATAGATGCACATGTCAGATCACTTGTTAATCAGCTTCCCATTGCTATGACAAAACACTTGAGAGGAATCAACCTGACGGGGAAAGGTGTCGAGGTTTCAGTCCATGATTGGTTGGCTCCATTGTTTTACACCTTTGGCAAGACAGAACATCACAGTGGACAGCAAGTATTAAAGCAAAGCTGCTCACCTTGTGGCAACCAGGAAGCACAGAGAAAGAGAGCGAGAGAGAGAGAGAGAGCATGGGTGCATGAGGGACAAAATATACCGTTCAAGTGCACACCCACAATGGCCTACTTCCTCCAAATAGCCCCTACCTCCTAAAGTTTCCCCCATCTCCCAATAGCTCTTTATTTTTATGAACCCATGCATGGATTTATCCATTCTTGAGGCCAGAGCCCTCTAATCCAATCCTCTCTCAAAGGCCCCACTTCTGAACACTGTTGTGTTGGACCCTAAGCTTTCAGTACATGGGCTATGGGGTGACATTTTAGGTCCAAACCTAACACACCCCCATAACAACATGACACGTAGATGCAGGAACCACTCTTGTGTCAGAATAAAGACCTCTGGCTGGGCGTGGTGGCGCACGCTTGTAATCCCAGTACTTTGGGAAGCGGAGACCAGAGGATCCAGGTTCGCGGCCAGCCTCATCGCTCTCTCTCTTCTCTCTCTCTCTCTCTCTCTCTCTCCCTCCTTAGTGAGGCCCTCCGCAACTTCGTGAGACCTGGTTTCAAAATAAAGTATAAAAAATAGGGCCGGGGGCGTAGCACGGAGGTAAAATGCCCCTGTGTTCAATCCCCGGTACCACAAAAAAAAAAAAAAAGAATAAAGACCTCTGCCTTGTGTGTTCAGAGGCCATCAGGATTCCAATACCACCTAGACACCACCTCCACCACACAAGCCACACAGCAGTCCACACAGTCCCGTGGCATCAGATTGTCCTGTGTGCTCGCTAAACCCTCAGGCAAAAGGGGTGCAGCTCAAGCAGCGAAAGGCAAAGGCCGCCAGGCGGACATCTTGCTAGGTGGTACCTGGGACTGATGAAAGCCATTTGGACATTAAACGCATTGGACCCGTTTATCTCAGGTCCAGAGCAGAAAGGCAGAGGGGCTAGAAATTAAATGTCTCAGGAAACAAAGTTAGAGCCAGGC
The DNA here is from genome assembly GCA_004027185.1 of Glis glis. Classification (NCBI taxonomy): domain Eukaryota; kingdom Metazoa; phylum Chordata; class Mammalia; order Rodentia; family Gliridae; genus Glis; species Glis glis. The sequence continues at coordinate 7,373 of PVJS01063142.1, read as the reverse complement.
GTGGTGGCACACGCCTGTAATCCCAGTACTTGGGAGGCTGAGATAGGAGGATCACAGGTTCAAAGTCAGCCTCAGCAACTTAGTGACGCCCTCCGCAACTTAGTGAGACCCTATCTCCATATAAAAAATAAAATAGGGCTGGAGGTATAGGCCGGAGGTAGAAGGCCCCTGGATTCCACCCCCAGTACCACAAAAGGGGGAGGGACTCCGGGCCCATCTTCTTTCCTCCTCCATTCAAGGCAGAAATTATAGAGTGGGGAAGGGGTGCACCCTACAGGGACATGGACTGAAGAGGGTAACTGCTCCTTAGCCCTGAGGACTATATGTGCAGTGTGCCACGGGGGCTCAAGACTCTTCCCCTTGCAAGGAACTCAACCGCACATACCTGTGGCTTCCTTGGGTGCACTAGAAGCCACATTGAGGATTCCTTCTCACATCAGACACCATGAGTCAGGTTGACTCTGAGAAGCACCATTCACCTGTGGTCAAAAAGGTCCCTACAGGCTGGGCGTGGTGGCACACGCTTGTAATCCCAGTACTTTGGGAGGCGGAGACTAGAGGATCCGAGTTCACGGCTAGCCTCAGCTACTTAATGAGGCCCTCTGCAACTTAGTGAGACCCTGTTTCAAAAATAAAGAATAAAAAATAGGGCTGGAGGTGTAGCTCAGAGGTAAAATACCCCTGGGTTCCATTCCCAGTACCACACAAAAAAAGTCCCTACAGGTGTTCACAACTTTATAATGACCCAGTAATTATAAAACATGAATATTAACAATTAGATATCATGCATCATCATAAGACATTGCTTCGAATTTATGAAGCCCTTTTTTTATTCATCTTCATAATGTTTTCATATAGATGCAAACCCCTGCTGCCACCTCTCTGACTGGAAGAGAAATTGTGTGGAAGGGGCCTGATGCCTGTGCCTCTGAGGAGAGGAGGTGGCCGGCCAGCCATGGAGGAGAGACTGGCGCCATGCCTGCTGTTATCTCCAGGCCTTCCAGTGAAGTTGACCCAAACTCAGTTGGAAACAATGGAATATTGTGTGACCATCAGGAACACTTATTTCTGGGGTAGAAATTGAGTGTGGAGAGAGTTATCTTTTGAATTTTTATTTTATGCAATTTTGTAGCAGTTGAATTATTACAATGAGCTAGTTGTTTTATTTTTTTTTCTTTTTTGCAGTACCGGGGATTGAACCCAGGGGCGTTCTACCTCTGAGCTACATCCCTGGCCCTATTTTTTATACTTTATTTTGAAACCGGGTCTTATGAAGTTGCGCAGGGCTTCACTAAGGAGAGAGAGAGATAGAGATAGAGATAGAGAGAGAAAGAGAGAGAGAGAGAAAGAGACAGCTATTTTTTATACTTTATTTTGAAACCGGGTGTCACGAAGTTGCGGAGGGCCTCACTAAGTAGAGGGAGACAGACAGACAGACAGACTGGGAGAGAGAGCGAGAGAGCTGAGGCTGGCCGCAAACCCGGATCCTCCAGTCTCCACCTCCCAAAGTACTGGGATTACAAGCATGTGCCACCACGCCCAGCTGAGCTAGTTGTTTTATATGTATATGTTTTACATATATAATTCTCTTGCTAGATGGAACCCTGGCCAGGGGACCTCACCCAGGACCTGGGGTAGGTAAGACTCCATGGGAAAGGGCTGGGCTCAACATCTCAGGATTCGGGGGTCTGGCATGATGCCCCACCCACATGGTAACAGCACCCTGTCCCCAGCTGACCGTGGCTACACCCAGCTCTTAGGCTGGGTGCCCGCGCTTCGACCACCCGCGCAGCCCCAGCCTCCTAAGTGCACTCCATGTTCTAGGTCTCCTTGGAGATGCAGGCAGATGCTGCGTGAATGACTGGCTTTGAAAGCCCATCTGCAGGAGCAAATGTCCTATTTGGTTGGCACCAGGGGCCTGGTCCTATTTGGGAGCCTCATCATGAACACTCCTGTGAGCCAGAACAGTCCTGAGTTTCTAGGGCTGGTCCCCCAGCACATGCTGCTCCCAGGTCCCCAGGAACATGCTGGCTGTCCTCCAGCTGGTGAAGGAGCATGAGTGGTCCCTGGTGCTGGAGAAGCAGGAGCAGGACGAGGAGAAGCTGGAAGTGGAGAGGGAAGGGAAGGGCTCTGCTCAACTATCCCTGTGCCCCAGGGGCCTGACCGAAAGAGTGCAAGACTTTTCTTCTACATACACTCACACACACATCATTGCTAGTGTGTGTTACAAGGGAGAGAAGTGGACTGATTATGTTTTGTGTTCTAGGATAACAAATTCACAATTCATTCTTTTCATTCCTCCTTAAAATCTGGAAAAATAAAATCTAGTTTGCTTGTAAAATCTGAACATCATAGTTCTAATCAATGGACAGGAGAGTTTCCCTGTGACCATAAAATGACCAGGACTCTCACCTGGACAGATGGGACTATGTCTCTATTTTGTATTGTTGGGAAAGGTAAGAGGCAGGTAGAAAGAAGTGTGTAGAGTAGAACAAGTCATGACACCTTGGTGATACTTTATTTGTGTGTGTGTGTGTGTGGTACTGAGGATCAAACTCAGAGGTATTCTACCTCTGAGCTACATCTGCAACCTTATTTTATATTTTATTTTGAAGTAGGGTCTCACTAAGTTGTAGAGGGCCTAAGTTGCTGAGGATGGCCACGAACCTGCGATCCTCCTGTCTCAGCCTCCCAAGGATTGGGATTACAAGCGCCTGCCACCACGGCCAGCATTGGTGATTCTTAAATACTCTGAGTTACCTGGTATAATGTGTGTAAAGTGCTGAGAAATGTCTCGCTTACAATAAGTGCTCAATAAATGTTTATCATCACCATGATTTTATTTCTACTCCAAACTTTCACTTTTCAAGATGAGAAGACTAAGACCTAGGGATAAGGATGTACTTTTCCAATATCAAATAATTAGTTGGGGACAGAGTTGAGACTACAGAGTCTTCTGGCTCTCAATGCACAGCTCCTTCTGAAACCAAATCCTCAGGTGGGAAAAGCTTGGACAGAATCTTGTACAAACAACCAGCTGAAGTCCAAGCCTCTATTGCCAGCAGCCGAGCCCTGACGTCATTACACTAGAGATTTTTCCTTGCCCTTGGCTCTGTCATGGAGGGAGAGAAGTGGACCGAATGTGTTTTGTGTTTAAGGATAACACATTATTTTGTTTACCTCGAGGTCTCCTAAGATGAAGTCTTGGGTGACACTACCCACCCACCCACTATCGATGGGACAAAGGATGACCCTTGACCAACAGAACCAGCCAGCCAAATTACTTCCTAGTCTTGGAAGATGGACACAGAGACCAACAAAGAAGGAACGCCTGTGGAAAGGGGTTTGTTTTATGATGAGTGGCCAGGCAGATGAGTACACAGAGAAGTTGGCAGCAGAAATGAAAGAAAGCAGCACCAGGCAGAAATATAGATAAAGAGATCGCACAGTCCCAGAGACAGGGAGAACGAGAGGAGAGCTGCCTGACCACTCTCCAGTTCCACAGGCCCCCTGTTCCTCCACACTGCTCCTTCAAATGACCCCAGGGTCCTTACGAGAAACCCCCGTCTCTTAGCTTTCTCTGGAGGGGCTGTAATCTTTTCCTTGCAGCTAGCTCTTCCCTGCTGCCTTGAGTGAAAAGAGGTTCTCTCCTAAGGCCACAGGCTACTTCCTGGAACCCAGGAGCAGGTGGGTGAAAAGAGGTTCTCTCCTAAGGCCACAGGTTACTTCCTGGAACCCAGGGGCAGGAAGGTCAAAGGTCGCTGGGCTCAGGAGGGTCTGCATCCAGACGTGCAGGAGCCTCAGAGGCCTGGCATCCTGTGTCTCCACCAGGGCCCTTCACAGAACTCTTAATCTCTTCCCCATCTGCACTTGGTTTCACAGTGCTCAGAGATCAGCTGTGCAGAACTTGGTGGCTTCCCGGTGCTCTGGCCAATCTGGACGTAGGGTTCCATCTAGTGGTGAGCAGCTGCAGTGGCAAACTGTTCTAAACAGGATGCGTCTTAAAAAAAAAATACCACTAGATAAAGCCGGGAGTGATGGCTCACGCTTGTAATCCCAGTACTTGGGAGGCTGAGACCCGAGAATCCGCGTTGGCGGCCAGCCTCAGCTACTTAGTGAGGCCTTCCGCAACTTAGTGAGACCCTATTTCAGAATAAAGAGTAAAAAATAGGGTTGGGGGTATAGCTCGGAGGTAGAATGCCCCTGGGTTCAATCCCGGAAGAAAATATATATATATGTATATGTACATATATGTATATGTGTATATATATATATAACTATGAAGCCTGGAATAAACATATATACTTTATATACTTCAAAATTAGGTTGTACACAGTAAACGTATGCACTATCATCATCCCATTCAAGATAATAAAAGTAAAAGCCTCTGAGCCAATTTAAAAACAAAAACGGAGCCGGGCGTGCGACACGCGTGTAATCCCAGTACTTGGGGTGTAGCCTGGAGGTAGAATGTCCCTAGGTTCAATCGCGGTACCGCAAAAAAAAAAAAAAAAAAACGGCCTTGGCTGCAACTGGAGGCGAGGCGCGGCTAGACGCGAAAGACTTGGTCGCGGAACGCAGTTTTGCCACCAGGTTCAGGTTCCCAGACCCAATCCTGCTCCTCCCCCACCTACCATCGATTACAGAAACAATGGAATAAAAGAAAAATGAATGAATGAAAAATGAATGAAACAAAAAACACTAGAAAAAAGTTGTGGTTTTAGAAACAGGCATTTAAGAAAACAAAGCAGCAAAGTTCAACTGCGAGAAAACATTTGCAAAATGTTTCTCTGATAGAAGCATTTTTCTAGGGGGAGGGGAGGAATGGGGGCTAAGGAGCGGGACGGAAAAACCAAAGCAGCAGCCTCAGACCGCAAAGTGAAAAAGCAAATCGCCAAGCGCCCTCCTTAGAGTGACAGCTCCGACAACCAATCAGGAAGTGGCTCCTCGCCTCCTCCCTCCTCCTCGCCGCCTCCTCGGCTCCGGGCTGAGAGCGGAGCCCACGTGCCACTAGTTCGCTCCGGGAAAAGTTGGAGAGTCATGGACGCTGCTCGCACCCGGACCCGGCTCATCCTGTGCCTGGCTCTGCTTCTGAGGAACTGTCTCTGCGCGGCGCCGGCCGGTGAGTCCCGGGCTCGGGCAAGCGGGGCGGACCGGGCGGGACCCGGCGGGAGCAGCGGGACCGGGCGCCGCAGACACCTGCGCCTTCGGGACTTCTCCGGCTCCTCCGCAGCTCCCTCGCGTCCCGTTGAAGTCCCCGCGGCTGGCTCTGCCCGTGGGCCTGCAGGGGGTGGGGGCCGAGAACGAAACCCGACAGTAAGCGCAGGAGAGCGGGAGGAGCAAGGAGAGGGAAATCTGGAAGTCTGAATCTCTGACACCCGGGCCACCGCGGTCCCTGGAGGTGAGCCCCAGCCCTCCCGATCGCGCTCGGCACCCCAGGGCGTGGTTCGGCAGAGGAGATGGAAGCCCCCCACCCCGCAGGCCCAGCTCTGCTCCACAGACCACCGCCCACCCCACCTCCCGCCCGCAATCCTAAACTCCCGGCCAGTGCACTTCCTCCGGCAACTTTACCAGCCATTTCAGCGCTTGCTTCACCAGAGGCTCCCCGGCCACAGCGGGCCCTTACCCCAGGAGTCACCGAGCCACCGCCCAGCTCTCCCCCCTGCTCATCCCCCTCCCCCCACATGCATCCCAGGGCCCCGTACCTTCCTGTCCACGGGGTCCTGCCCCTCCTCCTCCACTGTCACCACATGCCCTGCCTGAGGAGGGATGGGGCACCATTTCCCCAAGTACTGCCCTGGTGATGGTGGGGGGGGGGGGATCTGTAGACTTCTGCCCTTTGATCCTAGGCCCACCCAAGCTACCTAGCTGTGAGGGAGCCAGCATCATGGAATGGGATGAATTCAGGCAGGACTCAGATACCTTTCCTGAAGGCAGACAGTAAATATATTCCCAGGGCTCACCCGCCCCATGTCCCCAGTGCCGGTGGTCTCAGGGGCAGGGCCAAGGGCTCACCCACCCCACCTCCCCAGCACAAGGGGGGGTTCTGTGCTGCGGGGCTTGCCCGCCCCACGTCCCCAGTACCAGGGGGTCTCAGGGGCGGGACCAAGGACTCACCCACCCCGCCTCTCCAGCACAAGGGGGAGGGTGGTTATCTGGGGGCGGGGCCGAGGGCTCGCCCACCCCGTGTCCCCAGCACAAGGGGGGGGTTCTGTGCTGCGGGGCTCACCTGCCCCAAGTCCCCAGTACCAGGGGGTCTCAGGGGCGGGACCAAGGGCTCCCTGCCCCAGTCCCCAGTGGGGGGTTCTCTGGGGGCGGGGCCGGGGGCTGGCCCGCCCATGTTTTCAGAGCTGGACCGCTGGGGAGGGGGCTGTGTCTCATCTACCTATGTCCTCAGTTCTGGGGTATTCCAGGACAGTGTTGGGCTGCTCATGGGGGGCTGTGGCTTGCCAGCTCATTTCTCAAAGTTGGGCTGCTCCTGTGTATGGCCACCTCTTCTTTGTCTCTCCTCGTCGCACTCTTTGCGGGAGCAGAGGCTCATGGCCCACCATTTGAAACCATCGTGGTTGTAGGTGCGGGTCTGGATTGACTTGGGCGTCATCATGTTCCAGAGTTGATCAGTTTCAATGGTGGTCTATAGTCACTGGTTTCACAAGAATCTGCTGTCTCTTTGCTGTTGGTCTCGGGGAGTCACGGTGTAGGCGTGGCCCCGCATAGATGGTGCCTTCACCTCCACTCTCCACTTACCAGGTGAAATGCGTGGAGTTCTGTTTAGCCTGCCCCTCTGTCTATTGCCTCGCACTCCGCTGCTCTTCAGCTCTCTTTGTTTTGTCTGCCCCACTTTTCTTGATAAGAAGCAGTCTTCCCTGTCCAGGGCCGAGGCCTGTCTTAGAGGCACACTGAGATTATCATCTTGAACCAGCCCAGTTTGGATACATGGTATTTGGCTGGGTGGGATCTGCCGCAAAGGGACACATTCCAAGGGACCTGGTGTAATCTTCAAGGTGCTAATGGTCAATCCCTCCTTCCCCTAGACTTGCCACATAATTGCTGATCCCTGTTTGATTAATCCTTACCGAAACCTGAGATGATTGCTGATCTCTGTTTGATTAACTTTTACTGCAACCTGTGATAATGGCTGATTCCTGCGTTTGATTAACTTTTAAAATTCGTATAAAAATGAGGCCCTGGCTATAGAGCTCCGGGAGAATTTACCATCTCTATCTCCTCCCCGACCCCCTGATTATTAAATGTAATTATTTTGCAAATTACCATATCAGACTTCGTGTTGTTTCTTGCGAGAAGACCATTGTTAGGAAGCTGCCTGGTGCAGCGACCGTCTGTGGCAGGAACCACAGGCTGTTTTGTCAGGA
>PVJS01063141.1:0-10557 GCA_004027185.1 Glis glis | reverse complement strand
GAGAGAGAGAGAGAGAGAGCGAGCGCGCGCTGAGGCTGGCCGAGAACCCGGATCCTCTGGTCTCCGCCTCCCAAAGTACTGGGATTACAAGCGTGCGCCACCACACCCGGCCCTGCCTTCCTTTCTTTATCCTTCTAGTCAATTTTCTATCCTGTCATCCATTCATTTATCTACACAACATTTACCAAGTACCTATGAGGTACAACGCTTTTTTTTTTTTTTGAGGGGTATTGGGGATGGAACCCAGGGGCATTCTACCTCTGAACTACACCCCCACCCTTTTTATTTTGAACAGGATCTTGCTAAGTTACCACATGATGGCCTCAAACCTGGGATCCAGGCATATGCCACCATGCCTGCCTAAAAGACATTTCTTTGAAGCAGTTACAATGTTTTACATTTAGCAGATGTTTAATAGACATTTTTAAAATCGAGTTCTATAAGTAATTAGTCAAAGAACATTTACAGTCTTTATCATTTCTTTTCTCAAGCAAAATCTTCATTATTCAAACTTATAGATTAATTCAGGAGATGTACTGATGAGACCAAACACAGTAATGCATCCTTATGAAAAATTTAACTTGTCAACTGATGAAAGACTTTTATTTCAATTATTAGCAGACTATGTGCCCTCTATTATAAATATAGCCATACCTTCTATCTCGATGAAGTTCACTCTGAATAGAATTCCGAGAAGCTATAGAAGAAAGAATAAACTGATATAGTAAAAAAATTAATACATTCAATAAAGATTTGAATTTTTATAGTACACACAACTGGAAAAAGCTTAGACTGGACATCATATATTTTGTACAAATTTTAACATTTCTAAGTAGAAAAGCAAATCAAAATGATCTTTTTATATGGTATAAGGTTAATTATAATTATACTTTAATTACAAAGAAAATATAGATTTCAAAAACTCCCCAAAGCACATTCTATGGTTCTGAATATAATTTGAAGAAGGAACAGAGAAAAGAAGATAGTTATTAAATATAAATTGTATGGTAGGAGCATTAAGATGAGGACATGAGATAACAGGAAGAAAAAATTTATTATCTATATGACTATACTTTTGTGATATTTGTTTATAACTATCATAAAGAGTGTCAGATTTTCATCAGTTTTCTGTTTTTCAGAACTTTCCAAACTCTAAATAGTTTTATTAAATTAAGAGATCATAACAAGCTGGGTGTGGTGGCGCACACTTGTAATCCCAGTACTTGGGAGGCTGAGACTGGAGGATCCGGGTTCACGGCCAGCCTCAGCTACTTAGTGAGGCCCTTCACAACTTAGTGAGACCCTGTTTCATAAATAAAGAATAAAAAATAGGGCCTGGGTTCAATCCCCGGTACCAAAAAAAAAAAGAAAGAAAAGAGTTCAAATTACTTTTATGAACAAGTTTATAAAATATATTATTACATAGAAAGCAGACATTTCCCTCATCTCAAACCCAAAAAGCTTAATGGTTTAATTTTTCCCCAAATTTTACTTTATATAGCAAATCAAGTCTTAATCAGATAATCTAGAAAATATGTCACATGGGGTCAATTTTTATGTAATAAAGAATATTATTTCAGCTGGGCATGGTGGCACACGCGTGTAATCCCAGTACTTGGGAGGCTGAGACAGGAGGATCACAGATTCAAGGCCTGCCTCAGCAACTCAGCGAAGCCCCTCTACAACTTAGTGAGACCCTGTTTCAAAATAAAAAGTAAGGCCGGGAGTGGGGAGCCCACGCTTGTAATCCCAGTACTTGGGAGGCTGAGACAGGAGGATCACAGGTTCGTAGACAGCCTTAGCTACTTAGTGAGGTTCCCCACAACTTAATGAGACCCTGTTTCCAAAAATAAAAAGAAAAGAATAAAAAATAGGGCTGGGGGTGTAGCTTGGAGGTAGAATGCCCCTCGGTTCCATCCCCAGTACTACACACACACACAAAAAAAATACTATCTCTAATTTTAGTACTGGAGCTTGAACCAGGAGCATTCTATTTCCGAGCTACAACCCCAGTCCTTTTCATTTTTTATTTTGAAACAGAGTCTCACTAAATTGCTGAGGTTCTCAGCTAAGTTGCTAAGGCTGGCTTGGAACCTACGATCCTCCTGTGCCAGCCTCCCAAGTACTGGTACTGCAGGTGTAAGGAGCACAATCCTAAGATCCCTTTAGGGGGAGAAAATCTTCAAATACTACACTATAAAGATTTGTGCAAAGCCGGGTGTGGTGGTGCATGCTTGTAATCCCAGTACTTGGGAGGCTGAGACAGGAGGATTGCAGGTTCGTGGCCAACCTCAGCTACTTAGTGAGGCCCTCCACAACTTAGCAAGACCCTGTTTCAAAATAAAGAATAAAAAATAGGACTGGGGGTGTAGCTCAGAGGTAGAATGCCCCTGTGTTCAATCCCTGATGCCAAAAAAAAATTTTTTTTTAATTAAAAAAAAGATTTGTACAAGAGGGGATTTTGTTTTATATATAAACTCTTTCGACCAGTTGTTTTCATTCTTTCTCCATTACTCTATTTTTTCAATGCCTCGGATTTGGAAAGATTAGAAGCATGGATCTTTTCTTTCTCCTTCCTATTACTTTCTGCTTTTCATGGAGGCTGCCAAAGTTGGGGGTGGGGGCAAAGGTGGGAGCAGGGAATGAATTTAGGCCAGGGTTGGAGCTGTGAGAGGTAAACTTAAGCTTGGTTGGCAAAGCAAACTTCTAACATCTGATCTTGACTTTGAAGATCATGTCATATCATCAAGGGTTTTAGTTATTACACTGCTATCAAGAGCTAAACCAAGCTGAGGTGCATTTTGTCTACTGGAATAGAAGGGGACAGGAGGCTAGAGCTCTGTGTGGTGTGTCTGATTGGTAAGAAGGTTTCATTAAGTCAGAAGCTCACCCCACGTTGCTAAATCAAGTCACCACAATCATCCAAGCTGGAATCAATGGGCACTTTTGAAAGACTTCATGTTATTGTCACAAACATACCTCTTCCACGGGGCATTTTACCGTGCACTATTCATGAGTACTAAGGGAAAAAAAGAAGGGGTTATAGAAGAGGACAGGGAGAAAAAGAATGAACCCAGTTGCCTATGCTCTAAAAGGGGTTCAGGAGCAAGACTGTCTTGCCATGCCACTGTTCTTCCCCACTCTGAGCTTAGACGGAAAAGAAAAGCTAATGAACCATAGCTTGAGGGTAAAGAAATATGATGCTGCAAAGATTTGTCCGTACAGACCAGATCATTCACACATGTAACCAGTCAAAAAATGTACCCGCAGTCCTTTAACAATGATGCAAAAAATCTAAAAACCATTTTGCAAAATCAATTTGCTACTTGAATGAGGATCGATTTTAAAATGTGAATGATACTTAAAAGGTAATTTAATAGTCAATTTACATTCCTTTAAGTCAGTAGCTTTTAGCTTGATTCTGTCCCTTCATACCAGAGGTTGTTGGTAGCAGGCCCCCAGCCCTGGCAGCAGAGTGGCATTGCTACTCTTGTCACAGATCAAGAGGTGTCTCAGTCATGCTTGCAGATCTCCTCCACATCCTTTGACAATCACTGCTTCCCCCCCTCTCCTCTTCACACACATTTACTCATCTTCAATGAAATCTTTCTTTTCTCTCTTGATCCTTACAAAACTGTCACTTTGTCAGGGTTGAACAAGTTTAATAGCTTGAAACACTAGGTTTTCATGTAGATTTTCATGTGGTATCTCACACTCTTCCTGCTAATTTCTCAACTACCCACTTATGTCATTCTCATTTTCCCGGATCAGACAGATTTGATGTAGCTGTCACCAGGAGAACTGAATTTCCCACTAGCACTCACACAGTCCAGCAGCTTCCCATTTCACCTCTCTGCCTCAAGCTGCTAGTTTCTTGCCCATTTTGGGTTAATGTCATACAATAAAGGCAGCGTTTTCAGTTAAGTTATCCTATGATTCTACAGATTTATTTGGAAACTTTCCTAGTTCAAATGATTAAATTTGACATACAAAACATGTTAGGCTCTTTGTAGAAGAGTTGAGATGCAGATTTGTAATATTAGCACCAATTAAGAATCCTCCCAAGTTTCAGCAGGATCATAAGCTTTGAAAGATCCTCAGGGACCATCCTACTCAAACCAGAGGAGACTGAGCTATAAGGAGGTTAAGTGAATCATCCCAAGGTTACACAGCCCACTGGGGGCAAGGCTTGGAGCAGTTTCTTTCTTGAAATAGTTTAATACCTTGTGGAGCTAGGCAAAATGGCCACTAGTCCTGATTCTAAATAATTCAATATTGTAGATTAAGTGATCAGAAGAAACAAACACATAAAAGGATCATTATATTATAAATATCCCTGCTATTGGACTACTCTATCAATGAAAGTCACAATAATAAAAAGCTCACTGGCTACATTTGTTTGGGACAGGGTAAGAGCAGATTTATTTGAGTGGAAAGCTCGATAGCCCTGAAGTCCAGAAGCCCAGGATCGCATCCCAACTCCACCTTGTGAACCCATTTTACCTCTCAGGATTCAGTACCTTCCATCTGTAAAATGGGGTTAACATATACCATGCAGAGTGCTGCAGTCTAATCTCTCCACCACTTCTCTGCTGCCTTAAATGTCCTCAAGCATCCTCAACAATCCATGAACATGTTTAAGTCTCTCTGCTTGACCTTTCTCAAACAATAGCCACTGCTTCACCATGTTACCACCTAATTTCATTAAAAAAAAAAAGAGCCTACTGTACATGTCCCAACTCCCACATCTCCCATTCACTGCTCGAAGTAAAGCATGGCTTCCAGCTTCAATGTTCTACTGAAGCTGTGCTCTCAAAGGTCTCCACTGACCTCCTGTCACATATGATGAACTATTCTCAGATGCCTTGCTGGGCCACTTGTTGCCTCATTGTGGCTGGCCCATTCCTTTCAAAATCTTCTACTCCTTCTACCTCTAACACACAACGATCCAAACAGAGCCCCTTGAAAATTAAAAGCAACTTCCAGATAACTGCTTTTCTCTTCTTTTCTTTGAGGTACTGGGGATTGAATCCAGGGGCATTCTACCTCCAAGCTACACCCCAGCCCTATTTTTTATTTTATTTTATTTTATTTTTTGCGGTACCGGGGATTGAACCCAGGGGCTTTCTACCTCCGAGCTAATCCCCAGCCCTATTTTTTATACTTTATTTTGAAACCGGGTCTCACGAAGTTACGGAGGCCTCACTAAGTAGCTGAGGCTGGCCGCGAACCCGGATCCTCCGGTCTCCGCCTCCAAGTACTGGGATTACAAGCATGCGCCACCACTATTTTTTATTCTTTATTTGGAAACGGTCTCACTAAGTTGCCGAGGGCCTCACTAAGTAGCTGAGGCTGGCCGAGAACCTCCAGTCTCAGCCTCCCAAGTACTGGGATTACAAGCGTGCGCCACCACTCCCGACTCTGATAACTGCTTTTCTACATCCCAAACTTCCTCAGGCTGAAAATGGAAACTGGAAAACTACCCTCTGGCACCGAGGAAGCTGAACTGACAAGTTCTCTGGCTAGCATAGCCTCGCTAAATCTACATATGTGTATCGCCTGGCTTTCGTTTCTATAAATTGTAACTGCTTCTGTAGGAACTGCAGAGAAACAATCTAGCTGCTTCTCCCCAGTTTGATCAAACTGCCTTCATTTTTCCTTTTTCCAATGTTTGATTATTTCTTATGCCGGCTACCGAATCCAACCAGCAGAGATCCAGGCAGCTTCCCTGGCTTGGCTGCTGGTAACAGTGTCTCCTGGCTTTCCTATTATTCTGATCATTCTTTTTCAGCACTTCTCAGCTGACTTCTTCTTAAGCCTTGCATGGTCCAGACGCCTCAGGATAAGTAAGATCCATCCCAAAGGATCTATGAGATATATACAGATTACAATCCCTAACAAACTCCTGAAATCCAAGGAGAGGTAAGGGAAGAAGCCGGGAACAGCAGAGGCTGGCAAACAGGACTCAGTGAAAGGAGACCCTCCTTCTTGGCAGGACTGGTTTCCTGGATCTTAAATTTTTTGCCTATTGTCTCTTAAAGGCACAGCTTGACCTCAGACATCACAAGATCCAAGCCCTTGTCATCTTATCCTGTACACTTTCTCCCTAAATGTTTAGTGACCTCCAGATATTTGCCCTTAACCTTCACTGCCCCAAACTGTATCTCCAGCCAAGAAAGTCTTGCCTAAATCCCAGACCCTAATTTCCTATTTGAATTCTCTCCCTGGCCCTCCTCCCCTAGATACCACCCCAAGGGGTTCAAGACATGTAAAGCTATCATGAGCTTTTCATTTTAATATCTGAATTTCCTTCATCATACACAATGGCATTCTCACATCTTTATAATTCATCAAAGAAGAAATGGAGAAACCTGGCATATTTTTTTGTATTGCTACCTCATGAAATTTTCACTGGAATGGTCCAAATGTGTATTCTTCATGACCTGTGGTTAACTTAAATTCATACTAAATATTAAAAATTGTATTGCCCGGCTCAGTGGGCATGCCTATAATCCCAGTGATTCAGGAGGTTGAGGTAGGAGGATCACAAGTTCAAGGTTAGCCTGGGCAACTTAGTGAGTGAGACCTTGTCTCAAAATAAAAGACAAAAAGGGCTGGGGACATAGCTCAGTGGTAGAACAATCCTAGGTTTAATCCTCAGTACTGAAAAAAGAATGTGTTTCTAAAAACAGATTAAATTCTCCTTAGCATGGTGACCTCAGCTCAAAAAGTGAGAAGATCATCTAAAATCTCATCTTAATTTTTTTTCTATAACAGGTAGGTAATCCTTGTTCTATTTGGAAAAGAACTTTTCCAGAGCCATTTACTTAAAGTCTTAAAATCCTGTACCAAGAGCAAATTTTAAAGGTTTAATTGAAAGGCAGATAAAAAGCATCAATGTGTCATTTTGGAAGGAATTCTACTCACAGCACTTCTCTCTTACATGTAAAAGTATGAACCCATCTTCATAGGCATTAATACAGCTTAGAATACTGTGAAGAGAACTTGTGAAAGCAAATGAACCAAAAAGGACAAGGATTAATATTTTGGAAACTCATCAGGCATCTCTAACTACAGAAAATGGTTGTATAAAATTACATCAGATCATGGATACTAACTACATAGCCATGTTTTGTTTTTAAACAGCTTCTTTCTATGAAAGAAAGGCATTGTTCTGAGCAAGTAGCTTATCATTAAATAAAAGTTGAAAAATTAGCTGTTTGTCTGAAATGGTTTATTACTTCTTAGGAGAAGCTACTCTTATTGGCTTCTTTGAGTATTCATCAAATACAATCACTTGCTGGAAATCTAAATCATTTAAAAGTACGACAGAGGGAAATACAGAGCAGTAAAAAACAAACTTACATCTCTTGATTACTGCTCTAATGGATGACAAGGGTCCTTGGCTAGAAAAGAAAGAAAGAAAACATATTATACATTCATCAATCCTTTTCAAGAAGAGTTGTTCATAATGCTGTGTCATTTCTAGGACTCAATATGGTGTCAAGCAGCAAGTTGGATACAATAGTGACTGGTCATACTCTTTACAAAACAAAAATTAAAAAATATTTTTAGAGTCGGGTGTGGTGGCATATGCTTGTAATCCCAGTATTTGGTAGGCTGAGACAGGAGGATCACAGGTTCATGGTCAGCCTCAGCTACTTAGTGAGGCCCTGCGCAACTTAGTGAGATCCTGTTTCAAAATAAAGAATAAAAAAATAGGGCTGGGAGGTAGAATTCCCCTGGGTTCAATCCCCAGTACTGGAAAAAAAAAATTTAAAGCCGGGCGTGGTGGTGTATGCCTGTAATCCCAGTACTTGAGAAGTTGAGACAGAAGGATCGCAGTTTTGAAGACAGCCTCAGCAAGTAGTGAGACTCTCAACAACCTAGTGAGACCCTGTTTCTAAATAAGAAATAAAATCAGGCTGGGGATGTAGCTCGAAGGTAGAATGCCTCTGGGTTCAATTTCCAGTACCATACACACACAATTTTTTTCCCTTTTTTTTGTGGTACTGATAATTGAACCAGGGGCATTCTACCTTCAACCTACAGCCCCAGCCGTATTTGATTTTTTATCTAGAAACAGGGTCTCAGTAGGTTGCTGAGAGCCTCTCCAAGTTGCTGAGGCTGGCTTTGAAAATGCGAGCCTCCCATCTCAGCCTCCTTTTTTTTTTTTTTTGTGGTACTGGGGACTGAACCCAGGGGCGCTCTACTTTTATATTTAAGATGTTTTATGGGAAGTAAGAGGGCTGATGAAATTTATCTGCAGTGTAGATAAAATTTTCCTTAAAACTGCATTCATAAAAACCTCCATACTGCACCTTCCAGTGAAAATCCGGACAGCATTTGTGGTCAGATAGTATTAGAGGGCACTCAAACAAGCTTTACTCTTTACCACTCTTCTGTGATTGACATTGAAATTCCTGTCTTCTATTAGATCTAAATATATCATCTAGATAGCCAACTTGACCTAAGGAACCAGAGCTTTTCTTCTTAAAATAAGAATTTAAAACATCACTACCTACCAATAAAATAATCTTCTGTCTGCTTTTCATTCTGTTCAATGGCTGGTGGATTCTGGCTCAGGCTCTGACGGTGACCTTGAACAAATCAGGAAACCCTGCGCATCTCTGTCCACACACTAGTCAAGACCCCAGAGCTACAAAGGTTTATGCCACTAGTTTGTGAGGAGGATTTTTTGTTTTTTTGTTGTGTGTTTATCCAAACCATCTGGACTAACTGCTTTTAGAACCACATAGAAAAAAAACATACAACACTTTCAATTTAATGATATGATTTGGAGGGGATAACTTCTTGCTTATAAAATCCTTCACTTAAAATGTTCTTTAAAAATTTATCAAGTTTAAGTGCTTAGCTGGGCATTGTAGTACACACTTGCAATCCCAGGACTTGGGAGGCTGAGACAGGAGGATTACAGGTTCGAAGCCAGTCTCGGCAATTTAGCGAGGCCCTCCGCAACTTAGACCCTGTTTCCAAATAAGAAATAAAAGCAGGCTGGTGGTGTAGCTCAGAGGTAGAATGCCCCTGGGTTCCATCCCCTGTACCACACACACACACAAAACTATATTTATTTTAAAATTTATGCTCTTTTAAGATTTATGTTGTGGTAATCTCTTATATGGGTACATTAAAACTTCAAGAAGACGCAATAATATATCAGGCCATTAAGGGAGGGATACTTTTAAGAATATACTTGCTATGGTTTGAACTGTCCCCAAAAATGTATATTTTGGTAACTTAATCCCCAATGAAACACTTGGGAGGTGGGACCTAATGAGAGGTGATTAGGCCATAAGGGTTCTGCACTAATGAGAGAATTCATGCTGTTATCATGGCAGAGGATTCACTATAGAAGGGGTGAGTTTGAAGCAGGCGTGGTGGTGCACACTTGTAATCTCAGTACTTGGGAGGCTGAGACAGGAGGATCACAGGTTTGAGGACAGCCTCAGCAAGTAGTGAGACTCTCATCAACCTAGTGAGACCCTGTTTCCAAATAAAAAAAATTAAAATAAAATAGGGCTGGTGTAAGCTCAAAGGTAGAATGCCCCTGGCTCCTGGGTTGAATCCCTAGTATCACCAAAAAAAAAAAAAAAAAAAAAGAAGGGGTGAGTTTTCCCCATGCTCACATGTTCTCTGTCTGTCTCTTGTTCTTTTGCCTTCTGCCAACAAGAAGGCCCTTGCCAGATGTCAGCTCCTTGATCTTGGACTTCTCACCCTCCAGAACAAGAAATCAATAAATTTCTGAGACAGAAGGATCACTGGTTCGAAGTCAGCCTCAGCAACTTAGTAAAGCTCTCAGCAACTTAGCGAGACCCTGTTTCTAAATAAAAAAATAAAATAGGGCTGGGGGTGTAGCTCGGAGGTAGAATGCCCCTGGGTTCAATCCCCAGTGCCACACACACAATAAAAGATTTGTAAGGAAAAATAACTGAGATCCAACTGGAATGACTTTGGGAGGCGGGGGTTTGAACGCAGGGACTCATTTGTACAAGTTATGTACATGGTCCATCAGCCCCGTGGGATTGCTTTTGCTAAAGTTAAAAACTGTAACTACCTGGGTGTGGTGGCACATGCCTATAATCTCAGTACTTGGGAGTCTGAGAAAGGAGGATTGCAGGTTAGAGGCCAGCCTCAGCAACTTAGCAAGACCCTGTTTCAAAATAAGAAATAAAAGGGGGGGGTAGGGTATAGCTCAGAGGTAGAATGCCCTTGAGTTCAATCCCCAGCACCAGAAAAAAACAATTATGACTACAATTAATTCATTCATTAGTTCTCTGAAATCTTTAGGGGAAAGTTATATAGTTCTGAGTTTGCTCACCTTTTCATTACCATTGACAGCCCATCTATAATCATTAAGATCAATAATACAAAATCAAGTTTCATCAGGTACTTTCCTACTTAATTTTTTTCAAGGACAAGAAAGTCATATAAGTGACTATAATTTACACATTTAGTTTAGGACACCAAAAAGCTAATAAATATTGAAATGAGTTACATTAGCCCACTACACCTTTTTTTTTTTTTTTTTTTTGCGGT
>PVJS01063140.1:0-10557 GCA_004027185.1 Glis glis | reverse complement strand
AAATAAATGATTCTTTATGAATCATAGCCATTATTAAGGAACTTATTTAAAAAATATATTAAAGAAGGAATAGTGACATTAGTAGAATTTGAAGGAAATGAAATATTGATTTTAGTTAGGTAAAATGTCTGATTTTCTGAAGTAGCTCAGAGATTTTCTTTCTCCTATGGGTTTAGAATTTTGAAAGTAGGGTTAATGATCTGTTGGAAACTCAGACCCAAGAAGATAGTATTTGTTGTCTTGGACCAGTGCATGCCAGTGAACCTAAACCAAGTGTATAAACATCCTACTTTAGTTCAACTAAGTTTTCTGATAGCTTAATCATGCATACTATTTTACAGTATTGAATTAGCCACATTAATCTCTGAATGAGAGCAATTCCCTTCAGCTTAGTTGCTAAACAAAGCTTTATTGAACATTCCATATTCATGTACCTGTATGAAGAACTAAGTTAACGCACAGGATCCCACCTTCCAATGAAGCAATGAAGCAGTAATGGCCAAAACAGAGAATTGAAGCTTATAAGAAGATCCAAAAGAGTTGAAGGTATCACATTGATATTACAGGAACAGATGAAAAAAGCATGATAGATCTGGCTGAATGCCAAGAGGTGTGCTCTACAAATATCAGTTACCTTTCTCCTTCCCTGGGATCGCAATAGGACTGGAAACTAATTAACGTTTTGGCATCAAAGATAGTGCTGGTGGAGTTCACCCCTTTTTGGCCTTATGCATTCTCAAAGATGGGAAAATAACACTTTGTACAACAGCATACCTTGCAGTGTCATGGTTGCTTTGGTAACTGCCAATCATCTCTACTTTTCCATGTTGAAATTACCCTACACATAAATAAGTGGAATCAGAGAAATTCCATTCAGCAGAAATCTTGACTCAAATAAAGAGAAAGTGGAAAATCATGTCAGAAAATAGGTAAGAAGTTAGTGCCCAAAATTACCTTCTACAATTAACCTCTACATGCTACTTATAGCCTCTGTTGTCTCTACTAATTTCCTTTCACTGTATTTCAGTCTTTATGTTGGTCAATCTCAATTGTAAATGGATTCAGCTTTATAATGCATGCAGGTGCTAGTGTGTTCCTTCTGGTTTCCTCTATTTGCAGACTCCCATTGAACTTTGTAATAGAAGGATGACAACAAAATGACCACTAGATTTCCAGGAATGCTATCAAAAAACCATGGTAACCTAAAGTCTCCAAATGTCTTTGGTTTGTCTTTAGATTCTCTCTGGCCCACATGTAGTTTGTTTCCAGGTTCAGTCCATTTTTCCCCTTCAATGATTTTTACGTGCATCTTTTCATACTGCCAGCACTGTAGTTCAAAATCTTATAACTTCAAGTCCAGATTATCATGTCAGCACTATCATAAGCTTTTTGCTTTTTTCTGATTTCATGTAGTATTCACAACCATAATTCATTAATTTATCCAATAAATGCTACTTATCTATCCACCTTCTGCTAAAGAAATTACCATCATGCAAATCTGTTTCAACTATGCCTTTTATCACACCAACCCTTTCTCTAAAACTCACACCAATAGAATAAAATAAAATAAAATGAAGAAATCCAACCTATCTATACCACTAGTGTGGCTTATGTAATTGGAAAGACTACAATCCTACCTCTGTTATTTATAGCTTTGTTTGCATATTAATTATTAGGCAAGATTTTTCATCTTTCTGGTGCTCAGTTTTCTTTCCTTTAAAGTATAGCTACCATTTTTGCATATAGTATGTTCTCACTAAAACTTCCTTTGCCTTTCCTTGTCCTTAAATAGTTTGCATCACCAAATATATTCCAGAATCAGAATATAACAGATTCTATGTATCATCAAATAAAGTCCCCTAATTTTACATCTGGGGAAACTCAGGTATAAAGTGGAAAGTGACTGGTTCCAGGTGAAACAGGAATTTGAGATCACATGGAGATCTGGCATCTAGTTCCCCTAACTCTCTGTCAAAGAACTAAATGTAAGCAGTCAAGAAATACTTAGGGGGGAAATTTGATGGCAGGGAATTCAGGGTCATTCCCTACTAGAAGAGTGCTTAACATATTGAACCAGATTTTAAATAGTGGGCAATGTTCTCAGTTTATAGGAAAAGAGTACTAATTTTTGTGAAAATATCGATGAAGAAACATTGACTCTGAGCCAGGTGTGATGGCAGAGGCCTATAATCCCAGCACTTGGAAGGCTGAGACAGGAAGATTGCAGGTGCTAAGGCAGCTTCAGCAATTTAGCTAGAACTTCAATGAGTGACTGTTTCAATTTTTGAAAAAAGCTAGGGGTATAGCTTGGAGGTAGAATGCCCCTAGGTTCAAAACCCAATCTCCCCCCCTTAAATAAGAAAGCATTGTTGACTCTTGAAATTTGAAATCATAACAAATACATAGTTGTGTGACATTAAGTTAACTTAGCATCTCCAGGGAATGTAAAGACAGGACTAAAGATAATAGGCAGACTGAGAAGAGTTGAGTAGTTGAATTTTGGAACACTAATCCTAGGACAATCTTCAGAAACCATTGACACTAAGCTACTCAGAAGACACACAAAGAAACTAAGGCCCAGAGAGGTTAAGTAATGGCCCAAAACTGCACAACTATTTATAGACAGAGCTGGGATCTCTCACTTTAAAAAATACATGATTGCCGGGCGTGGTGGCGCACGCTTGTAATCCCAGTACTTTGGGAGGTGGAGACCGGAGGATCCGGGTTCGCGGCCAGCCTCAGCGCGCATGCGCGTGCGATCAATCTCTCTCTCTCTCTCTCTCTCTCTCTCTCTCTCTCTCCCTAGCGAGGCCCTCCGCAACTTCGTGAGACCCAGTTTCAAAAATAAAGCATAGAAAAAATAGGGCCGGGGGCGTGGCGCGGAGGTAGAACGCCCCTGCGTTCAATCCCCGGTACCGCAAAAAAAAAAAAAAAAAAAAAAAATACATGATTGTTCAATTTGATTACACTGACTGCTCTGAAATATTTTCATCATTTAGCATTTGTTGAATACTTCCTCAGCAGATCCATTTGTGAGTGCACCACTAGTTACATAGGCAAAATATATGAATGTCTGTAGTCACAGCCAGCCTGAATAGGGTGACTCCAAAAGACGTTATTACACTGTCATTTAAAATTAAACTTTCATAAGTTATATTCAAGAGTTGAAAACATTCATAAATTTAATGAATCATCTAATTAAATATTGTATGTGTAACAGTATGGAATGGACTGAGAGACAAGCTTGAGTAATTCTAATGCTTAATTGCAATTAGTAAGTTTTAAAAGTTAATCCCACTTGAATTTTGTGAAGACTTTCTCTAAAGCGCAAGTGTTTATTTCATAAGCCATCCCTTGTTTTCAGGAATTACATGTTTTTATTTGCTTTTGATGCTAAGTAGTCAGTCGAACTACAATTTATACCAGCCACTGTGCTGTCAGTCTAGACTTAGCCAAGCTCAATTTCATGAAGAATGATCACACAGCTATATAATCAAGTACTTCTTTGTATTATGATGCCCAAATAATTCCATGTTAGCAGTCTCTATCATAGGGAGGAATACTGCCTTTTCTTAATCAAGAGGTGATGTCTGGTTTAATTTATAACTTTTCCTTAATATGTCTTCAGATATTGTGTGGTAAACTTACCATTTCCTCTATTTGGGTAGCTATTAATGAAATATCCCATAAGATATTATGTCAACAAACTTTAAGCCCAATATTTAATGTGAAGTGGAAAGCTCAATTAGAAGATTGACAAACAATTTACTATACAAGTTCATGGAGTACCAGTATGAAAATATTTAAACCATAGCAGCCTGGGCTTGAAATACTGCTCCTGATTCCTTGTCGTAGACAGCCTTTTATCTACTTTAGAACTTCGGTAATCCAAAGAACATTAAACCCCATCTTTCCAAACAGCAAGTGAACTATGTCACAAGTCTTTTCTTTCATAGCCCTAACCAGCTGAGAAACATTAGTCCAAAGTAAACAGCATTCGATTTTCAAAGGAAAATATTGTACCCATTCTGAGTCTGAGGAAGATCAATTGACATTTATATCCCCTTTCTAGAGAAAATGTGGCTCTGGCAAAATGAAGGAGGGAAAAAAAAAGATGATTCATCAAGCTCCATCATACCAGAAATTGGAAAGTTACCATAAGGAAAAAATATGATTTAAAAAGCTATCAATAATGAAGTGAAGAAGGACCCAAAAACCTGCAGGTGTTGTTCTCAGTCAAATATATGTCAATTTTTGTATCTAATAATGTGTTGTGAATTGAAATGTTTTATGTATATAGATGGTGCATTTGATTACAACTCAAAAGCAGAATAATATCCTATTGCTTCACATTAATGCCTATTCAGAAATGAGAACGTGGAAGCATTATTTGCTAGCAGATGTACAGTGGTTAGAATATGAGAATATCTAAAGCAGTTAGTATGCACTAACCAGACTCACATATGCGTATCTAATCGACTTTCAGAGAGCCTGAAGATCCAAAGGACTAAGGCACGAGTGACATTTGGTAGAGGTGAAATGTGATGAAACATTTCAAAGTGCTTTGTAAATGTAAATTTCTATAGAAGTGCAGTACATAATTATTGATTTTAATTTAGAGCATAGTACATAGATTTTTGAAACATCAAATAAGCATATTTATAAGAGGATGCACATATGCATGAACATATATACATATGAGTACACACATAGATGTAATTATTGTTAGATAAAATGTACAGTTAACACTAAAAGAATACTCATTACTAGCTGACTTTAAAATATATTATAAAGCTATAGTAACCAAAAGAGCATGGCACAGTAATAAAACACAAAGAACAATGGAAAAGAATAAAGAACCTAGAAATAAATCCACACATTTACAGCCAATTTGACATTCAGCAAAATTTCAAGGAAACACAAAGGGAAAAGAAAAGTCGTTTCAATAAATGGTGCTTCGGAGAACTGTATACCACCTTCAGAAGAATGAAAATTGACCACTACCTCTGACCATACACAAAAAATCAACTTAAAATTCATTAGAATTAGATATAAGAACTGAAACTGTGATACTATTTCACAGTAGGGTGACAATACATAGCAATGATGTACTCTATATTTCAGAAAGCTAGAAGAAAATATTTTGAAAGTTTTAACCATAAAGAAATGATAAATGAGCCATGTGTGGTGGTGCAAGTCTATAATCCCAGCTCCTTGGAATTTTGAGGAAGGAGGATCTCAAGACCAAGGGAAGCCTCAGAAATTTAGTGATACTATGGCTCAAATTTTTTTAAAATATGAAATAAAAATAAAGGGTTAGGGATATAGTTGAGTAGTAGACCACCCCTGTGTTTAATCCTCAGTACTGGTAAAAAGAGAGAAAACAATGATAAATATTTGAGATAAATATGGTTAACTTGATTGAAACATTACAAAATATATACATATTTGCAACAGTACCCCATTAATATGTTAAATATTTATTTTACCTTATATCAGTTTAAAACTAAATTTACAAATAAAATTTAAATTTAAAAATGGGCAAAAGATAGAGACATTTCTCAAAAAAAGGCATAGAAATGTCTTACAGGTATTTGAAAAAATACTCAAAATCAATAATCACCAGAGAAATTCCAATTAAAATCACAATGAGCTATCTCCTCACACCTGTTAGAATGGCTATTATCAAAAGGTCAAAGTCAGGCATGGTGATGCATGCTTGTAATCCCAGTATTTGAGAGGCTGAGACAGGAAGGTTGCAGGTTTGAGGACAGCCTCAGCTACTTAGTGAGGCTATCTGCAACTTAGTGAGACCCTGTTTCAAAATAAAGAATAAAAAACAGGGCTGGGGGTGCAGCCCAGAGGTAGAATGCCCCTGGGTTCAATCCCCAGTACTGAAAATAAAGGTAAAAGAATCCAGGCGTGGTGGTGCACACCCGTAATCCTAGTACTTAGGAAGCTAAAACAGGAGGACCACAGGTTTGAGACTAGTTTTAGCAATTTAGTGAGACCCTCAGCAATTTAGCAAGACCCTGTTTCAAAATAAAGAATAAAAAGGGATGAGGGTGTAGCTTGGAGGTAGAATGCCGCTGGGTTCAATCCCAAGTACAAAAGAAAAAATGTTCAAAAGTTAAGGGAGAGCAGTGGCGGTGGCACCATCTTGGAGGCCATACCAGCACCGCCGCTCCCAGAGACCTCCAGCAAAGAAGCAGCAGATGCCTGTGAAGCCAGCAACTACAGACCATCATCAAAAGCAGTCAACTCCAGACCATAATGAAGCTCAAGTCGAACCAGACCTACACCTACGACAGAGATGGCTACATGAAACAGGCCGCATGCTCTGCTTCCACAGCGAGAGCGAAGAAGAGAGACAAAGATGATGTAGCCCTGCCCAGGAGCAGCCCAGCATGGAGGTCACTGGCAGAAGAGCCATGGCCCCACCCCGGAGCACCCCAGCACTGAGGACACGGGCAGGTGAGCCACAGGGCCCCCCTGGAGGACACGGGCAGGTGATGGAAAAAACCTCAGGTGACTAAAGAAGATGACATAACTGAGGAAGATGGGAGGGAAGAAGAGGGAAACACCCTAATGCACAGGATGTACATATAAAAATATATCAAAGTCAACTACTATGCTGAGCATGAAAAGGAGGGAAGGGGAGAGAAATGGGGTGGGAATTGGGGAAGGGATAATTGACTGATGCATGTATGTATACTCCTACCAACCTGAAACCCATCAAGATGTATGATTACAATGCATCGATAAAAAAATTAAAGGACAAAAAACCAAAAGAAATTAAAATGGATTGTGTTACTTATGACTATAAACTTTAAATTGGTGAATTTGTGATACACAAATTATATCTCAATATGTGAATTATACCTAAAATAAAGCTATTTTTAAAAATCTGTGTGCCCTAAAATGCAGCAAAGCCTGTAAGGACAGAGGAGTGTATAGGATAGTGGAAGGCACAGAAAGGCTTTATTTATATAGTAATATTTTTTCTTCAGTTAGATGACACATACACAGGTAATCACTATGTTATTTGTTCACCAGTTTGGTATTTTTTAACTAATAGATAATATTATTTTAAAGATAAATAATGCTCCATCCCAAATGTGAATGAATATTTTTGGGAAAAATAAAAAGGAAACTGTCAGATTGCTATTCAATTATAGAATAAAACACACACATTTGCACACAAGCATACCCACTGCGACATGGTGTGATGGGTTGACAAAATGTGAAAATCTGGTTTGGGCTCCACCACAACTGTGAGAGAGGCTTGGCCTTGTACACGTCACTTAACTTGGCTGACGTCCACTTACCTTAATATGGGATTTTTTTTTGGGTGGTACTGGGGATTGAACCTAGAGGCATTCTACCTCCAAGATACACCGCCTGCCCTTCTTTATCTTTATTTTGAAATTAAGTCCCACTAAGTTGCTGAGAATCTTGCTACATTGCTGACACTGTCCTTGAACCTATGATCCTCCTGTCTCAGCCTCCCAAGTAGTGGGATTGCAGGCCTGTGCAACCATGCCCGGATAAGATGGGATTTTTAATACTTAGAGCCATCATGAAAATAATTGATATAAAACTTGTCTGTCTCGCTTCACTTCAAGGGAAACATTCCATATGAAAACCACTGTACCAGAGAAATAAGTTATGGTTTAATAGCAAATGCAATGTGTATTAAGGTAATGAAGAAAGTCCTCCTTGCTTACCAGCCCTTATACTGAACAATTACTGACAGCCTGGCATCAAATTAAAAGTTGCCTATGTACATGCATCAGGAAAAATTATTTTATATTTCAAACAATCTTATCATTCAAAATGGTACCTCCATAGGTTGAGTGGGAGGATTACACATTTATGATAATCTGTATCTGGGAATGGGATATGATGATATATAATCTTCCTAAATTAGATGTCAAGGGAGGCAGAAATTGATTTATGTATCATATAACTTAATCATATTCTCAAACAATATTTTCAAATATTTTATGCACATTGCTAGTTGTTACAGTCTGAACATTTTAGAGATGCAGAGACAAGTTCAGCAAAAACACACATAATGTCCAGGTGAAGAATATCATCAACCTCCCCTATACAGGCCTCTATCATGTCTGGCCCAGGATAATGAGATAGTGTTCCAACTGGTCCCCTTGTTTTTGCCTTTGCACCTGCTGATTTATACACAGTGGCTAGACAGAGCCCTCTAAAGTATTGTTTCTAAAAGTATGCTCCTCACCCATAAACATCACAATCACCTGACAAACTCTATTAAATAATGCAAAACCCACCCAACATTATCTGTTTTCACAGGTCTGGGATGGGACTTAGGAATCTGTATTATAGCAACACTGCAAGGGTTTTGAAACCATTAACATTTGGAAGCTACTAAAATGTAAGCTATATCACTTCACTGTTCAATATCCTCCAATTGCTTTCCCTTTTTACTCTTGAAAGGCCAAAGAATGCATCATGGTCCATGAGGCTCTTCATGAACCATCTGACATCATCTTTTCCAAACACCATTCTCCCTTCCTTTCTGCCCTCAGCCATTGAGCCCCCCTTGCTTTTACTAAGCTTCTGCTGCCATAGGATCTTTGCACTTACTGTTCCCTCTATTGTAATATTCCTATGCTCTGAGCTCTCCAGCTTATACCCTCATACTCTTCACCTCCTAGCTCAAAGATCAACTCATCTGAGAAAGACCTCCCTTGACTATTTCATATTGACTAGAATCCCCTTACTTGGTGTCTTAATTAGCTTTTTCATCACTGTGATGAAATACATGACAAGAACTTAGAGAAGGGAAGGTTTATTTGGCTCCTGGTTTCATAGGTTCAGTCCATGGTCAGCCAGCTCCAAATATGAAATGTAATGGCAACAGGGCTTGGTTGGGGACAGCTGCTCAACTCATGGCAGCTGGTAAGCAGAGACTAAGTACAGATATAATTCCCAAGGACACTGCCCCAGTGACCCACCTCCTCCATCAATGTACTACCTGCCTAAAATTATTGCCCAATAATCCTATTCACATTATTATTACATCAATAGATTTATTCACAGATGACATTGGATGTCTGATTCAATGATTTCACCTCAGAACATTTCTACATTGTCAACACATGAGCTTTTCTGGGGGAAATTCCACAGCCAAACAGTAACACCTGGCTTTACTTGTACTCATATAACTTGCATGAAATAAATATGTCTGTCTCCCCTCATTTCAAGTGAAGCTCTATGATAGAAGGAACATGGCCTGTTTCTTATCCACATTGCTTAAGTACAGTTGTTAACACCTAGTGTGCCAGTGATACATATTTTAAAGTGATTTCAAAATCCAAAGCTTTCTACAGATGGATAACCAGTTTTCCCAACACCATTTGTTTCTCCATCATACGTGTCTGGCACCTTTGTTAAAAATCAATTGGCGAGGCCGGGCGTGGTGGCGCACACTTGTAATCCCAGTACTTGGGAGGCTGAGACCGGAGGATCTGGGTTTGTGGCCAGCTTCAGCTACTTAGTGAGGCCCTCCGCAACTTCGTGAGACCCGGTTTCAAAATAAAGTATAAAAAATAGGGCCAGGGGTGTAGCTCGAAGAAGGTAGAACACCCCTGGGTTCAATCCCCGGTACCGCAAAAAAAAAATCAATTGGCTATAGGTTTGTGGATTTGTTTCTGTATCTTCTATTCTGTTCCATTGGTCTATGAGTCTGTTTGTGTGCCAATACCATGCTGTTTTTATTACTATAGCTCTGTAGTACAATTTGAAATCAGGAATTGTGATGCCTCCTGCAAGATTCTTGTTCCTGAGAATTGCTTTGGCTATTCTTGGTCTTTTGTTTCTCCATATGAAATTAATGACTGATTTTTCTAGATCTGTGAAAAATTATGTTGGTATTTTGATAGGGATTGCGTTGATTCTATAGATCATTTTTGGCAGAATGGCCATTTTGATGATATTTATTCTGCTTATCCAAGAGCAAGGGATATCTTTCCACTGGGTATCATTCCAAAGGGGTTGAAACCAGAAAACTACAGCAATTTATGTGTACCCATGTTCATAGTAGCACAATTCACAATAGCCAAAATATGGAACCAACCTAGGTCCCCATCAACAGATGAGTGGATTACAAAATTATGGGAAATACACACAATGGAATTCTACTCAGCAATAAAGAAGAACAAAATAATATCATTTACAAGAAAATAGAAGGACCTGGAGAGCGTTATGTTAAGTGAGATCAGCCAATTACAGAAAGAGAAGGGAATATGTTTTCTCTAATATGCGCAAGCTAGGGATCAATGAGGATACAAAAGGGCCTCCAGACAATAGTGGGGAAGCCTCAGTGGAGTCAGGGAAGGGGAAGGGGAAGGGGAAGAATGAAGTTCATCAATGGAATTACTACCATTGACCATGTGTACACATGAGAATATACCAACATCAATCGCAGTACTCTGTATTGGGGGGAGGGGAGGTGAGGGGTGCAC
Organism: Glis glis; assembly: GCA_004027185.1. Taxonomy (NCBI): domain Eukaryota; kingdom Metazoa; phylum Chordata; class Mammalia; order Rodentia; family Gliridae; genus Glis; species Glis glis. Next base: position 55 of record PVJS01063140.1, on the reverse strand, counting down.
GAAGTACTGTGTGCATGTATGTTACTGTCAACTTGAATATCATTGTGATATGAGA